>CM002480.1:23168833-23253774 GCA_000325765.3 Leersia perrieri
CCGCGGCGGCCGCCGCCGCCGCGGGCTCCCCGCCATACCGCTCCTTGAACCACGGGTCGCTGCTGTGGTCGTAGACCGTCGACGCCGCCGCCTTGGGCGCCGGGAGGAGCTCCTTGAGGGACCCCATAGCTAGCAGCACGGCGGCAAGCCGGGGGATCTGGGGTTAGGGTTCCGGCGAGTCGCCGGTTGGGGATCGGGAAATCGAAGAGGAAAAGCTAGGGTTTGGTTCGATTCGTGTAATTATTTTGGGGACGCGATAAGGGATGACCACGAAGGCGGCCGGGTGGGGATATGGCGGCTACTAGATGGGCCGGGCTCGATAAATTCTGTCTGGGCCCTTAATTTATAGGCCGAAGCCGATCTTGTTTTGAAACCGACACATTTGCAATTACAAATCCTAAGCAAATACGAATGCCGACGTGTTTGAGAGATTTAATCCGAAACAAATTGCTGGGCTGGAAAAGGTAAATTCTAGTAGGAGTAGTGATAAATGGGCTGAATCCCATAATTTTGAATATGGTCCAGAAAAAATGGCTCGGTTTATCGCAATTATCATACTGAACCGGTTTGCATTTGAAACCACTCGATAAAGACCAGTCAAGTTCGAAAAAAATCTATTAAAAATCAACTTTTTGTAAGAAAAAAAAGTAAAATTCATTGGTTTTCATCAGTAAGTAATCAGTCGAAACTTTTGGCGAGCGGTAATCGGGTCGTGTGTGCAAACTCTATTAACAGGCCATGGTGAAACTGAACACACATCGTACGTGTTAAGATCTGGACAAGAGTAGCGTGTAGCACATGTAGCACAAACAACAGATCATTGTCTCCCTCCGTATCTCAGTATCATCCATTGTCAACAGGGGCGGAGCTCACGTTATATGACCGGGGTCATAGGACACCGATGACCCTGAGCAAAAGTCTAGTAATTACCATAGGTATAGGGATTAGGACCCCGTTCATTTTTTGTTTGGACCCCAGCCCATCCGGACATCTAGCAGGACACCACTAATTAATTTGATCCATCACCGTTTGCAAGCCTATAACCAAAACGTGGAGTACAAAAGGCTCAAGAGTGGTATCGATTACATGCCCTGGATGAGTGGCCTGCCTGTGTATAGATCTTTTCCGGTTTTCCTATCATTCTATCGCATATAGACGCATAACCTCCCTCTGCCTCTTCGACTTCTTTCCTCGCCGCCAATACGCGAAAGCCAAAAAAGTCGCTCCCAATTCTTGCAAACTAAATCTAAATCCTCAATCCAATTTTGGGATTTTTCCTCTAGATCAAGCACCTGATGGCTGCCGCTTGACGATGTGGATTGTGATTTGCTAGCTGCTGCGTGTTCTTCCTGTTGTAGCCTGCCAGATTAGATCATAAAACAGTACATTCTTAGTTAGTATTAGCCCTTCGTCTTCTCTTTGGGTTTGATTTTATTAATTATTATGATATGCTAAGAGTAACTTAGATGTAGGTTAGTTTTAGATGTAGATCTTCATTACAATCTTTTAATTTTCAAGATTTGTAAAATTGGCAGGAAACAAACTTATCATGGAGCGCTACTTCAAAAGAAAATTACCGCTCGCCGCTGCCAGTGATGGGAGTACTGATGAAAGGGATTTAGGTGATGTTGCTGGTAATTCCAATGGTTATGAAAGGGGTTCAAGTCTTCAAGAGATCTGGAGATGTTGCTGGTGATGCCAATACCGATGAAAGGGCAGCAAGGGCTCCAAAAAGAAATGCTTTAATGAAGTAAATTCTAATCTTCTTCATTGAGCAAGACTTTCTGGCTACAATTCTGGTTGATGATGTGATTGTTCCTTTCCAAAAAATGAAGCGTCGTGATGAGAAACCATGAGATGTAATCGCTATTGTCACTTTTATGAACACAATTTATTTTGTCGTACTTTTTTGTCAATATTTATGCTTATATTCGTATATACATAGTTAGTCTTATTATCAGGGACAAACTAAGGATTCTGTAGTGACTCCAGCATAATTTTTGGCTAGCTCCGCCCCTGATTGTCAAACCTATCATCATCATCAGTTTATCATCCAGCGATTACGTAGGCCAACCACAGATTCTAATCCATCCAATCCAGCGACCATTATAACAACAACCTCGATCACTCACGGACAAACACCATCATCCCTACCGCAGTCGCGCTCGATCACGCTGAATTCTCACAAGACGAAGACGATGAGCTTTTCAGCTTGCTAGGGCCGTACAGAAGAGGCCCTGCCTCCTTGCCACGAACAGGTCTAGATCTGTCTTTTCCTATGATTGCTCGTCGCAGCAGCAACACCTTTGCTGCTGCTGCTGCAGAGATCTAGGTCGCCGTTACCTTCTCCCTTGGCTCTTTCCCGTGTAGTTTTATCCTTGGAGCAAACCCCCCGTCTCTGCATCTCCCACACTGTACGCCGTCCATCCCCGATCCGACGGTGAGGCAGCGCACAGTGAGGGACTGAGGGTAAAATTTCCCAATGTCACCACGGCGAGCTCTTGTGAGTTGTGACGCGTGACTGACCGCCTGCTTGCCATTGAATCTCCGTTGGCCTCACGCGACGGCGGCAGTTGTACCCGTGGACCCCTGCAATTGCCACGGCGAAAATTCACCATCGTATATGGAACACAGGAACATACTAACAGATACTGTAGAATTTGCATATTCATCTGCAGAAATTGCAGGTGTTACAGAGTTTTTTTTTTTTTTGAGTCGAAAGCAAGAGCTTTTGCAGGTGTTACAGAGTTACAGAGATGTTGGAACACTTTTTTTCGCCAGCATGAACGGATCAAGAACTGAACTGGTACAGGCCGGCCGGCAAGCAGCGTGCGCCATTCGAGCTGCAATGCTGCGGCGAGATTAAGATGCAGTGCTCGATTGGTAGGGACTCGAGTGCTCGACACAGGACAGACAGCGGCGAGCAGATGGTAGGAACCAGACATGGGAGACTCCAACGACTGCAGCTGCTGCATTCGGCGTGAGGTCCACAACGTCCTACTCCATCATCATCCGGCAACGAAATCACATTATTAGCTAGTCAAGTCATAGGAGAAGGAGATCTGTATCCGGTTTTTGCCAGTGCATTAGTGAGTGATCATTGCCCTGCAACTGCAATTTGCAGCTTCAGCAACCGACCTGGATTACTTTGTGCCCGGAGGTAATGAGATGTTGTGCAGAGTCTTCTTCTCAGTGCTTAATCTGCGAAACGGATCTTGATTCTCAATGTGATTAGCCACAGAGTGTTCGGTTTAGTCTTGGATCTCACTGAGGTTTAGTTCCTAAAAATTTTCAACAAAAAAATCATATCGAATCTTTAAACACATGCATGAAGTATTAAATATAGATAAAAAATAAAACTAATTACACCATTAGGCTATAAACAATGAGACAAATCTTTTGAGCCTAATTATTCTATAATTAGTCATAAGTACTACAGTAACACAATGTGTTAATGACGGATTAATTAGACTCAAAAAATTCATCTCACAGTTTCAGGCTAGCCGTGAAAAGTTTTTTCATTCGTATCAAAAACACCTCTGATATCTGGTCTAAGCGAAATCTTTTCACGAAATAAACAAGGCCTGACTCACGGCTCTCAAACATCGGACCTGTTTGTCGGCGCAGTCAGTTACTCGCTCAATACATCATACATCGACATCAGCAGATTGAGAGGTATACATTTTCAACTCGAGGACCGAAATTATTCTGGGAAAAATTGCCTGGTGCTATAGTTTCCTTCACTCTCTCAAGGGATCCTGTACTGCAGTGACAATTCTTCATGTGAAATTTAAATATGCCAAAGTAGTTACACAATTCTTGAATCAGATTGCTGCGTTCATACAGCGACATGCCTTAGATATGACATTCACATTACAAACCATAGGCCCCGTCTTGCATACCCTTTTTTCTTTATCCAAACGGTCAGCGAAATGCAGTGCATTTCAATGAAATGCAGAGTGACATCGTCCTCAGTTAACGGCTTAATAAATCACTAAACACCAAACAGGTCAATTTCCCACTGTTGCATATTGCTGTTAAGCAGATCAGCTCAGGCAGCACACCATGCGTGAACAGCAGTAACAGAGGAACCACCATGCTCTGCTACTCTGCTAGCTGCCTATCTGGTATAGACAGTTGACTACAGCTCCACAATGGAGTATGTCTGAAATGTTCATGACCATATCTGTATATGGGACCAACGTTTGGAGACATTTGAACTACAGCATGCACATGAATGACTACAGAGGTAATTGTACAAGATGCATGTAAAAAAAGTCTAGTGGTACAATACGGGAGATCAAGATTCACTATAACAGTACTAAATTCATCTGACCGTCACTCCGGTGAAAAATTATAAAATGTGAATCACCATGATGTGTGCACCAAGATGGAAGGTTAGGTGGATCTCAATTTTACTTAGGCATGGTCTTCCAGTGCAAGTGTGCAAATGAATACAGTGATACAGACTGGAAAATCCAACTGCACTACAGTATCTTGTGTAACAGGCTTCTATTAGGCATTGTGTTCTAATACTAATCAACATTGACCCAAAAATATATATTCCGAATGAAGAGCACCATTCCTATTTCTTACTCGCGAAAAGGGGAAAAAAAACACTCATATTCCTGCTCCATTAATAATCCCAAAAAACTGTAGTAGTAACTGGAACCCTATTTTATCCTTCAACATTACAACCTTGACTATGTCCCTGGTTAGCAAATCAACGAAATGAAGAAGATAAAGTAGAGTAGCTTGCAAGTATAATCATATACCAGAGACAACATGATCCACAAACAGAAGGAAATGTACCAACTAACAATAAATAAGGCGGACATGTTTTCGGATTCTTTTCATTCATCCCTTCAATGCTCGAGCAACCCTTGTCCATGTTCACTGGAAAATGAATAAGGAACACAAATACTAGTACAAAATAGGACAAGAGAGCTCTCATCTCTACAACATGAAAGTTGCTTGTTCCTTCTCTACCTATGCTATGCTAGCGTTCCTGGAACCCGAACAGCTTCAAATGCCCCTTAAAGAAGTCTTAACACATGGATGGGCTCATAGTACAATACATGTTATTTGTTCTTTAGGGGGCAAGTATGACCAAGTATTATGTATGCTTTTGTAGTTCCTTTTGGAAATTACTTGATCACAGAAGAGTTCTTGAGTGACCACACTAAATTAAGATGTTTGGAAGAAATCAAAAACTCCAAAATGGTAAGCAGCACACCTGAATCACACTGCACAATGTGATCAGTCAGCTGCCAAGTTTCCTCCTTTTGCTTGCTGAAGAGCTTCGGTAGCACGTTGCAGAAGATCCAACAGTAGTATCATCACTTTGCTGGCTCAGACATGCAGCAGCATCCAACACACCTATTGGGCTTTGCGGCACAGAGAAAATTGATGATCCAGCAGACCTCAGGACAATGTTTCCCAATGTAATCTTGTCTTGAATCATTTGATAGCACCTTAGCACTCTCTCCTAAAACATAAAAGGGCATTGAAGTAATTAAGAAATAATCCAGTCACTTTTACGCTACCTACAAGATCTAAGAAAGAGATGGTTTTTCAATTTAGAAATTACTATGTGAATTGATGATCAGTCATAATTGAGATTGGAAGTACCTTGCTTATATACTTGCAGCTAGTTATAGACCTCTCAAGTACTGAACTTCTGCACTCCCCAAGTGCAACCAGTGCAACACTTGCAGCAATCTCTGAAGGTCTGAAAGCCAGGAATTCAATCCCTGCAATCGAAAGTCTCATAATTCAGAAAACAATAGCGCTGCTTACCATTTGATAGATCAGACCTAAAACCGTACCTTTAGCAGTGCTCAAGATAAGGTCTGTCGAGCGGGAGAGTGCGAGCAAGGAGGGTGCACCATGATCATTGAATTTGTCAAGGAAGTAGTCAATGAATGAGCAAGCAGTCACAGCTTGCGTCCTCCAATTTAAGGCGCTTAGCACCTTAAGCTCCATCCTTTTTATGACACTTGCCTCAAAACACTTTGCCTCAACCACCTGCCAAGGAAGGCCATCATGAAGTTGAAGGAAAGGGCAATTCTTCACAATGTATGTGCGGGTCTCGGTTATGTGATGCATTACACTCACATACCTGGAAGTCCAAGAGGAGTGGCACAAAAGTCTCCTCCATTTTTGCAGCCAAGGACAAGCATACCACTGCCAAGAGCTGTAACACCCAAGCTTTGTCTTCCTGCAATAAGAAACAAATTCCTACATGAATTTCCATGTCCCCTCCCAACAACAATGTTGAATTCGAGCCGGAGTGCTTGCAGTGCAACTAAAATGCTGGACTTACAGTAAGTTCAATCTCGGAGAGGTATCTATCGAGAAAGTTCACAGACAAAACTGCAGTCAACGGTGCAAAATTGTAATGTTCAATGACCTATCACAACAAAATCGCAGATTTAATCAGCTCCGATGGCAGTATTCATCACAGACAGTACCAACGAGCAGCAACCGAATCAAAAATCGCCACAGGATCAATAAAGCAGGCATCTTTAATCCTTTACACGACTCACACACCTCACATGACCCACGTCTCAACATCTCGCTAATGACACAGTGAGAAAACGATTAATCACGGGAAAAATCTCACCTTCCAAATCCAATCCAAGGCATCCCTCCTGGCGGCGGCCAAATCCAGGCACCCGGGCGGCGGCTGCAGCAACCTCTGAGGGTACCCTTCCATGGGCATGTGCTCCACCTCTCTCTCCACGAGCGAAGCAATGCATTCATCGGACAGCATGGGCAAGTCCATCAATCCATCCATGGCGGCGGCGGCGGCATCTCGCGGCGGTGTGGCGGCTGCCCAAGAGCACTCCTCCTCCCCCCCCTCATCGCCGTCAAGGCCAAGAATGGCCGTGTTGTCCTCCGCGCAAAGAAGCACGGAGGCGGCGCAGTCATAGCTCGGAATCATGCTGCTTCGTCTTCCCCCCAAGAATGCAACACCAGGATTGCAGGGGTAATGAGCAATCAATCAACACACTAATGCAACTGAGACGACATCTTCCCTAAAAAATCCCCCCTTTTGACGATTTATTGATGTATCTTTGGATTGATCCTCCTCCTCCTCCCCCTCCCTTTCCTCTCCTCCTCTCTCTGTTCTTGATTTATTATAGATAAAAAGGTTTTTTTTCCTTTTTTTTTGTTGTGTTCTTCTCAAGAGGAGAGGGTGGAGAGGAAGGGAGGGGGAGGAGGAGGCACTGTAGAAGAGGTGGAGGCGAGGGAAGGGTTTTGTAGTGTGGCGACCTTGCCCTGACCGGAGAGAGGATATGAGTGAGCTGGCTGTGATTTCGGAGGAAGACGAGGGGGTTTCGGTCAAAAACCGCTTTGCGACTTCTTGGGGAGTTGTTTTGTTTTGGCATCTTTCTAGGAGAGCCTTGAAGCGCGGATCCTTTGCGTCCACGACATTTAGGTCGTGTTTTACGTTTGGCGTGTGGACTGTGTTGTATAGGCTAGTACAGTAAACTTGTGGTAGTAGTGCTGTAGGGTATCTAAACAATTTGGGTGTAGGGCACTTCTACAAAATAATCCATTTGACACGTTTTATTTTTCTGTTTGTCGATAATTTTTGCAATTGTATATCCTATATTTAATACTACGTTTAATTGGGGTTTTATGTAAGATGCTAAAATTGGGTGTTTATCATACTCGATTGAGTGTATATTACTCAAATGTGCAGACTGCTAGTACAATAAACTTGGTGTAGTGTAGGTGTACGACACTTGCGAAATTAATCAATTTATAGTACATTGGTTATCTATATGATGATGGTTTGCAATGTTGTTTTTAGAGTTGATACTATGTTTAATTGGGCGTTTCAGATAAGATGTTAAAATGAGGGTCTATCAAACCCGAGTGAGTACAGCGTATATTAATATTTTAAAGAAACTGCTATACCGTTTTACTGTATGTTGCTCTTTTGAGCACAACAAAATATATTTTACGCTACTTAATCTTATCTCATAAACAACTTCTAGGTTTAGAATAACCACTTGAGTAAAAAAAATACAAATTTCAGAAACTTATGGCATCACCCGTGTACTACAGTCAGATAAGGTTGTTACCCAGCAGGATAAAAATTATGACACGGATAAAAGACAATAGTATCTGCCATCACACTATAGAACAATTTGCTATGTGTTCGAGTCCTCGTTGCTCAACACAGTGGTACTCAGAACGGAAAGCACCCTTCAAATTAAACACACACAAAACAAACCTAGCTCAAACCCCCATCAAATCCTGCAAGAACCTGATCACAGATTTTCAACAAATTACATGGCCTTAAACGCAAAAAGACAGAGAGAAGAGTACACGTAGGAAAGTGCCTCGGTGGCACCTCTCGTCCAATCGCCAAGTGGCAACTTCCGAAAAAAACAAAAAGATTGGCAGCTCAGCAGATGCGGCCGAGCTGACAGTGGCACTGGCAGTGGCAATTCCGTCATTTCACATGCAAAGCCCGCAGCGGCGCGGCCTTTCTGACGGTCAAAGCCTGGTAAACTTCGCACCGAGATGGGTGAAAAGACGGCCGCGAAAGGAACGTTCCTTTCAGTCTGGAGGGGCATTTCGGTCATTTCAGTGGGAATACCGGCCAAATACCGGTCCAGGAGGATGGTTGTGTGCTTTTTTTCCTGAAGTACTGCTCGTTCTTTCCTGTTTTTTGTTTAATCAGGCTCTTTTATTACGAGAACACAGGAAGAAACACATGATTTTTATATAATTATTATAAAACATAGAATTATAAAAACACATAAAAAATAAGAAATTGGTGTTTGTTTGGACCACAGGAAAAACAAAGGAATTTGAAATGAGAGATAGAGTTAAAGAATATTTTCCATGAGATTGGACATTATGTTAAAATTCCTTCAAAACTTATATGGGATGATTCTATAGTCCCATTCCCTTTTTCAAATGGCTTTTTATGAAAAATTTCTATAGGTTTGAAAACCTACAAAATTACTTTGGTTTTTCTTCAAATCAAATGGGGCCTCAGTGTGGAAGATTGTGGCTTTCAGGATTTGCATCTCTCTGTTTAACGGCAACTGTTTTCATCAAAAAGCTGAGTTTGATTGCTAATGGATGATGAGATAGCGGAAGAAAACAAAAGGTTACCCTGGATTGATTTGATACTATTGTGTCTGCATTTTTTTTTTGTTTCGAAAAGAAAAGGTAATGCAAAGGTGAAGTACAGTACTACTTGTTCGGAATCAGATACTCTTGAAAAGTTGAAAGGGAGCAGATGGTAGGTAAAGTTTTTCAGAATGAGGACGAAGGAAAAAATATATGCGTGAAAAAGTTGAGGGTGAAAGATTAATCTCCCACGCCGGTCGTCGCTTTCGCCCTTTTGTTCTTATTTCCAGCCTTATATCAGCAAATACATCTCTTATGTTACTTTTTTCTCCGTCTTTTTATCTTGATGATTTCACTGGCCAGTAGCCACCCTGCCAAATGAAACAATAAACTACGAAAACAATTTGACAAAGAAAAGAGAACTACTCCATGGCGAATATGCAGTGGTGAAATCTGCCATGGCGAATTGGCGATGGTGTCGTGCTTGGCTGCACTTTGGTGTTGCTGTTGCTGCAGTGTCTAGTCCTCGATCGAAAGGAAATGACTCTGCTTTGCTGGCTTTCACCGAAAGGGGGAGCATACAGCTACTACTGCTGTAATTTTTTGCCTTCTTTTGCAGAGAAATAACCCGACACATCGTACTTCTGAATCTCTTCCTCATGGTTTCGTGCGAAATGTACATGTGCTTCCAGCGATATGCTCCCAGACTCCCAGTTATGTATGCCTCACCTTGGAAAATCAAATTTTGGTGTGGTTTTGTACATTGTACGGTTCTTTCGGTTGATCATGATCTAAAAAAAGTTATGTTCTGCTGATGATTGTACAATAGGTGCACATAATCAAGACTGAATTTATTTCGATTTTTTTTTACGCTGCATTGCTTGCAGTTACACTGTCATCCTGTGAATGCCTGCGTGCTACTTCAATTCCATCAGAACCTGATCTGCACGACTTCTTCTTTTCCTCTGACCAGCAGAACAGTGCCTATTACTACTCTGTTCAACGCAAAAGAAATATTACAAGAAAGAACAAGTTATACTACTGTTTGCTGTGCCGCCCATCGTGTACAGTATCTCGTAGAAATTTTGTAGCGCGCAGAGGAGTAGGAGCGGCGAGCCAACAGTAATACTAGCTGGTCCATGGAGCAGAAAAAAATGGCGAACTTTTGGCGTGTCGCCCACAGATCACAGTATTACTGGTTGGTCGCCCATGGAGCAGCTGCGTGCCCATCACGAGAGTTCAGAGAAGAAAAATATACTCCAGCTCTGCTGTTGCGTTTGGAGTTGCAGATATGATCTCCCTTATGACGGTTTTAAACGATAATCATAGTGGATTATCTCTATAGTATAGTAGTAACTCCGGTGCTCCTTATTGGCAGTATAAAATAATATGTACCTAATAGATCGATAAACTTTTTAGTAGAAATTTGGAGGGTTCGATCATCTAAGAAAAAAAGCCATGGAGTAGCAAAACTGTAATTTTGCATCTCCATCCAAGCGATCCCCCATCGGAATCGCAACCAATGCGCCTTCACCGTCGCCACGAACGCTGAATCACGGCTAAACGATCCACCGTTTATTTCGATGGAATGAAGTCGATCGGATCTAATGCCTTCTACTGTTTCATAAAGGAGATAAAAACCCCTATTCACTTATTTAAGTAAATGAATAATATGTCATTCCAAACGATTAATTTATATAATTTCTATTGGCAGTATAATACTGCCAGTAGGGAGTACCGGAGCGTTCCCTAATAAATAAACTCGACAGACATGTGGTTTTAAGTCATATAAGCAACAAAGTAGAAAAACATTTTTTTTAAGGAGACATATTTTTTTATAGTTGTGGAGCAATAATGCGTGACAATAATTCGATTAAAATGTGAGTGCCTCATTGTTTGCCCTAAAGGTCCAAAATGCACAATATGCAAAACCATAATTAAAACATAGTTTATGTGTAAAGCTTTTGTAGATGTGTTATTCATGGTTTAAAAAACAAAGTTAGAAAAAACTATGATGAAAAATATCTAAAATTAATTCTAAAATTAAGTTTAAAATATTTTTTTTTGCATCAGATTATAGTCGGTAGGGAAAATGATGGGAGTCTGAAAGATGTGAGCTGACTGATCGATCAATTGGAGTGCAATGCATGCTGTGAGACTTGAGCTCGAAGAGATTTTGCATGGATACTGATACTAGTAGTTCCATTGCGTTGTATCCGATGCAGCAGCGTGCATTAAGCAACGAGATGGACCAGGCACAGGCAGCATCAGCGTCGACACGCAGCCATGATCAGCTATAAGCTACAGCGTCGCCGTCTGCAAAGTGGAACGCATGCATGCCCATCGCCTGCCTGCATCAGCGAGAGAGAGAGAGAAAGACAGAGGCAAGCTAGCACTCGGCGACTTTACGCTAGCCATGGCAGATTGGCAGAGAGGCGACCACGATACATATGTCGTCTTTTACCTGCTCGACCTTAGCTTAGCCACGCATCGTCCGCCATGGCCGGCGTAGCTAGCTAAGCCATTAATGAAGGCACTGGTGATCGACAACGACACTGGCCGGCCGGTCACTCCTCGTGCATGCTGGACCTCTTGCCTGCTGCTAATCTCTCTTGTCTGAAAAACTGAAACCTGAAATTGCTCAGTGCATCATCAGTTGATCGATCTGTTGTTGGCTTGTTGCTCGGTCGATCGCCTACCGCACCTACCACACTATCAGAATTCAACTCGGAGCTTCACTTCCACTCTAATCAAGCAAACCACTTTGATAAGTACTACTCCCTCCGTATTTATAGTAAGTCATTTTGATTTGGTCAAAGTCAAATTATTTAGCTTTAACTGATTTATAAACAAATGGATATGTATGACACTAAATAAGTTTTTATTAAATCTGTAATTAAATATGTTAGAAATGTTATTACTTTTCTCTCTAAACCTATTTAAACTTAAAGCAATTTCAAAACGGCCTGTAATGCAAAACAGAGAGGGCATTTGGCAATACAAAACAGAGAGGGTATTTGGAAAATAGTCGTATGTTGTTTGGTCAGGTGTAGATTAACCGCGAGTACTTGTAAACAATCAACAGTTTAATTTATATTCAGGGCAACTGCATTATCTCCCTCTTGGATTGGATCATAATCCGGTGATATCGATCAGGCTGCATGTACGTTGGTGCTGTACGAGAAAGAACAGTAATCTTCGTCAAAAAAAAAAAGAACAGTAATCACTCTGCACTGTTTGCACAGGAGCAATGAAGCATACGATCTATACGTACACGCTCTGGCTGCTGGTCACACACACGAATCGATCTAGCTAGTTCACGTACGACAACATTCATGCTTAATTACTAGCCGGCCCTAAGTCTGAGGAAGTAGTAGCATAAATGCATGATTTATGAACGGACAAATAATGCTGGGTTTCAAGGCGTTTCCAGCGTCCAGAAGTGATGGTCCTTGTGTGCTGCTGATCACTCTGAAGAACTCATTGCACATCAAACCATGGTCCAGTGCAGAATTAACGGCTCAGGATCCATGCATGGGTCCATCAGATCGGCTCAAGATCGATCGATCGCCATGGAAATATTGCAGATCTAAAAGACATAGGTCCTCGATCTCCAACGCCGTTTTAATTCATCCCCCTGACGCTGCCGAGTTGCATATATATGCAGTTAGATCTCACAGATGGTTCTGAATTCTGATAGCTCGTGCTAGTGGTTGACCTTCTTCGTTTTGAAGTGAAGATCGTTTTGCAACTTCAAACTACACTAACCGAGTAACTGAGGCAATATATGGAGGAGGGACCATCGGAATCGGATCAAAGAAGTTCAGAAAAAACACAGCTAAAATCCCATAGATAATTCACCTAACATGTGCCGGGACCCGGGGTGATTTGCATTCTGAATTCTTGCTCGATCGATCGATCGATCGAGTACGTACGTTTCCGCCACAGATGCTGAATCCATCGGATAACCTACGTACTAGTGGCCTAGGAGCGTACGTGTGTTACCGGTAAACGTAAAAACTGCTCCATTTTACCGTTCGCATCCCCTGCTATTGATCGAATCTGTCTGTGCCTATTTTTACCGTGATCTGAGTAGCAAATGCAGTAGATCCTTCTGATCCTGAACCTGACCACATTATCTACTGTCTCACTCTAGTAGTAATACAAAACAGCGGCGAATACCGCATTAACTGATGGCCACGTCGAAACGCCCTCATTGGAAGAGCTGAATTGCTGAAGTATATCCATGCTTTGCTGCAGCTGCAACTGGAATCATCGATCGATTTGCCGGCTTCTCTAGCTAAATCTGAAGTAAAATAAGGGGTAATAGAGTCCAGTACAGACACGCCCTCGAGATTCGCGAATTAACCTCTCCAATTTGACCAGATAAGTGTGGTGCAGTAGTGATCAGTATTCTACAGCAGCGACACCACCAAACAGTAGCAAGACGCCATACAGTCATTGGCCGATACGTCCTCGGTACGTTTGGCATACTTTTATGCATATATGTTATCTATACTGGTCGTCGTAGAGCGGTAACTTTGGTTGGTTGTACATACATGCATAAAACTAAAAGCGAAAGCATGCATATGCAGAAGGAGTAGAGTAGAATTATGCTGCCTGCCTGCATGGTTGGAGACGATGAGGAGGAGAGGACCACAAGAGATAGCCGTGGAGTAAGCTAGTCCCGTGCCGTAATGGGCTAATGGCCATGGCGTGCAGCTCGCTCTCGATCGCTAACCCCGACGCGGAATAATCTTTTAGCGTAGGAGCGCATGGATGGTGACTAAAGCAACGGCGCCCAAGTATAATTTCCGGGTGATCAAGTAGCTTAGATTATGACTCGATTCACTAAGCTTTATACTTTTTCTTGCCGATCGATCTGCAGCCACGGCTCTAAAGGCTCAAACAAACACGAGATGAGCTGGTCGTGCTGGGTGACAAACCTGGGGTGGTGGCCATTGAGCAGGGTTTACAATCTATTTTGACCGGCGAAATTCTAAGCCTCAGCGAATAGCCAAAGACGTTGATTTTTGCAAGTTAACGATCCTTCCACAAGAATAAATATTTCTTGCTATTGTTGGCCAGAAATGCTAAAAGGCCAGTCTAAATGCATTTGTTTCGTCACGTGGTTTCCTTAATAAAACAGTCCCTCTTAATAAACAATTTCATCTTACGGTTTCATATGTTAAAAATTAAGTATAAGTATCAGTATGGGATTGGTCTAATTGGGCTAGAAAGAAACTACACACTCTCAACGGTGTTTCAACGGAGTTTCATGCGCTTGGAAACAACACCAACTAAGTTTCATGGGGATGAAAACCCATCTACTCCCTCTCCTCTGAATTTGTTTACCACATCATTATTTTTTGCTGACTTGGCATCTCATTAAACGCCGATGAAATCTCCATTGAGATTGGCCTAACATTCTTTCTCCAAACTCCCCCGCCGCTCTCCACCATTCTCGGCGTGCCATCTCATCCCTGCAACCTCTCTCATCCTCTATCGGTTCTTCTCCACCCTTCTCCCCCATCCCTGCCTTTGCGAGTTGTTTCCATCGCTCCTCCTCCCCCTACGTTCGGCTGCGGGCTCTAGATCCAATGGTGGTGGCGGGATTACGACGTAGTCGGGACGGTGGCAACTACGACAAACGTGAGTATATATAGAGATAGCTGGAGAAGACGAACGTGGCGAGCAGAAGTGCCGGGGGCAGTCTAAAGTCGGGGAGTGGAGGATGATTGAGATTGGACGACTTTGCGACGTGGTAGGATGTTAGCTTTAGCGACGTATTGTGTCTGTTACCTCGGACACCAAGTTTGATACTTATGACATCAAATGTGGTATTGTGGTACCTTGGTTCCTAGGGCTGGTACCCATAGATACCAGATATAGTACCTTGGGTGCCAAATCTAATATTTTTGATATCTAATCTGGTACGCTAGTCATCGGATTTGGTAACCCGTATTCTCTTTTAGCCGTGCTGGTGTCCACTGGTTCTTGGAAAAAACGGGCTCGTTGAGTAATGTTGTGTTGTCCCATTTGATGAAATTCAAATGAAGATTGAGCCGATTTCGAACAAGCCTTGATCGAGATCTCATTTTGAGCCCTGCCAGGTAAAAGCTTGAATTCCGCAAATCTCAAGCGGGATCTCGCAAAATTGGGATACATACCGGCCGCATGATGTTTATACCGACCGAAATTGGGATACTCCCTCCCCGCAAAAAAAAAAAAAAAAAAAATTGGGATACTCCCATCCTCCGTCGCCGTCGCCGTAGGCTGATTGGTTGGCACCCGCGACGCCGACAACGACACGACACGAGACGGCGACGCCGCGGCGCGCGTATGTGAGTGTTTGTGAACTGTACGTGTGAGCTCAGGCTGTCGCGTACGTGCGTATGTGCATCGTAGAAAGCAGACGGGGATTGGATCGGTATAGGTGTCTCACGTGACGATCCACGTACAAATCGTGGTCCGGATCAATTGAGCACGTACTGTACCACGCACCTTTTTGTGTCCTCGGTATATATCACGATTTGTTTCGGTAACTGGAGTAGTACTCTAGTTATACTGTAACAGAGCACGGCGAATTCGATTTTAACCTGAACACATGGTCGCTTGCTAGTTTTTTTTGTGAGAGGCATGTAAATATAATCCACATATGCATGTCGTGAGTGCGTGACTTCGTGAGATGGTGATGTGTCGATCGGGTCAAGATCACTTGCCCTCGGGAGGTGAGTAAACAAGTTTTTTAACCGCGCACACCGTGCCAGACCGATGGCGGCCATCATGTGCCGCGAACGAGCTCAAACAGAAAACAAAAGAACCATACGCGACACCTGGTTGGTCGCAGCTGCTAGTGTATCTCTATCACAGGGCACAGCTTGATCGTTTTGTGGGGGAGAAGCCACTAATTACGTTGTAAAATCTGTGATTTTGCACAAATAAAAATAGCGTGTCAGATCTTTTTTTTAATCCGGTAGCTAAGCTCGTGCAAGTAGTTTCCAATTGCACAAGAAGTCTTTAATTAATTATTTTTTGGCTGTTTGCAATTAATTGGTAACGAGAAAACTAAGGAATTGACAAGTGGTGGCCCATTAAATTCCCACCACCCATCCAGGCCCACTCATGTCGCTGGTGAAAGCACTGGGCCTAGTTAGCGTACAGCCCAGTTAAGTAGTTATACAACGTAAGGTACTAGCGAACTGGAGTCCGGACAGAGAATGTTTTACCTGCCGTAGTGGGCCTTTTGAAAGGCCGTGTACCAGCCACAGAAAAATTGGGCCCACTAGAAAACGCTCATGTTAATGCGTCATTCTATTGCTGGCTAATATTTTGCCATTGCCAGACCAAAATGAATTTATGAATTTACTTTGAAATTTTGGTGGCGTGGAAGTATCCAGGCAAGATTATTCGTCCACAGATACTACAGACACTACCGATTTGTTTGTAATTTAGCAGAGAAAATCTTCTAGAACAATTGTGCAGTAGCTAGATTGCACTATTTTAGGCTGGAATAAATATAGTAACCCCAAAAGAATAATGAATATGAAAGGAGATCCAGCCAAAGAGGGCGAGACCACACCAACACAGCCACACAGGTGGTGCTCAGAGAAAAGGAACGAGCAAAAGAGAAAGCGCCACATGTCACGCAGCTAAAGCACAAACAAAAAATCAAGGAGCGGTATAAAGAGAGAAAGAAAAAAAAAAGGAAAATTCAGACAGCATCAGCACAAAGGAATACACACAGCTCACTCTCACTGAGCCACTAGCCCACCACCCTCATCCTCCTCCATCCCCAGCTCACAAAAAACCTCAAACCCCAACCCATCTCGGGCCTCCACAGAAAAGAGGAAAAAAAAATGGAGCTCTTCGTCTCCACCGTCGCCTCCGCGCGCGCCACCGCTCCCTTATCCTTCGCCTCCTTCCACAACCACCACCGCCGCCGGCCAGCCGCTTCCGCCGCCGCCAGCCTCCGCCGCAGCCGCAGCAATCTCCGGACTCGAGGTTATCTCTCGCTTCAAAATTGTTTTTTTTTCCTCGCGATTTCTGCCTCCCTTGTTGGTGGTGATGGATGTTTCTCTTCTCGCCAGGATGGCGGTGCGCGAGCGCGGCGGCGCCGGACCCGGTGCCGTCCGAGGAGACCGTGTCGTCGTCCACCGTCGTCTTCACGGAGGAGAAGCCCGATCCGCCGGAGGAGGTCGCGGCGGTCTCAAATGGCGGATCTTTGGAGGCCGCGGTTGCGTCGCCGGCGTCGTCGGAGGCAGCCGAGGATGGCGGATTGGATGACATACTCAGCAAGGTATATATTGCATTGTTGTACTAACAGAGGGTAGTAGCTGTTAGCTATTTGCTGCCTTGCGGGTCGCCGTCGTAGATTGAAATTAGGATCATAGGACCCAGTTCTGACAAATTAAAGTCAAATACTAATTGCAAACAAATGATTAAGATGAGAGACGATTTGGGAATGTTACATACAGAAGTATGTTGAAGGAACCAATGTAAAATGCAAACTTATGATAGATCTCAGCATGTCAAACTGAGTTCGTGGCTGTAGCTTCTGCTTCTTGTAAGCAAATGCAGGATTATATTCTATTATCTAAAAAAAATGTCAAACTAGGTTCAGTCAACGACTCATGTAGAAAATGTGAGTTCGTAAGCTGAATTGTTAGTATTTTGTATGAGGTTTGAAGAGACACAGCCGACAGCTCCAAATCTGGGCAAATGATAAACAGAAACCAATGCCGTTTGCCACATCAGTATATCACACGATATCTTAAGTTTTTCTTGCTACTGATTGAAGTATGATTGCTTCATGTATAGCTACTGCATTGATTTTTTTTTTTCTATTCTGCTGAACTCAGAAGTGAGTACACATATTGGCCTAATTCGTCATTCTGGCATCTATGCAGCCTCCCTGTTCTTGAATGTATTTGCTATATGGGATGAGGCATTGAATCACCTTTGCTATTCTGCATTCAGCACCATTGTCTGTTGCTCACACTAATTTTGTGATTGCTCGTCTCAGCTGGACATCCAAGTGACACCCACTTTAGTCCTATATGGATCTGGTGCTCTCGTTGTTCTATGGGTTCTGTCATCAGTTATTTCTGCAATCGATTCCGTTCCCCTGGTATGTTGATATGACAATTTTTGACCAAAATTGTAAACATGATATTATTCACAAAAACTTCTATGTATAGAAAGAGTTAAGTTCTGTCTGCAAATTTTTCCTTTCATATATTCCTACTCCTAGTTGTCTTGTCGATTATGTAGAAAATGTAGTCCTGGTTATCAGCAGTGGCAATTTTGATATAGTTTTTCCTGACCTCATACTTAAAGGGTTAACACATTTCTTCCTGAACTGCCTGAACTCATTGCAGGTTCCAAAAGTTCTGGAGCTCATTGGAACTGGTTACTCAATTTGGTTCACTTCACGGTACCTCCTCTTCAAGGTACTTCTCCAACACCGTATAAAGTAAGCACCAGTTGTACCTTTTTGTTTAACCCTAAGATTGTTTCTTAATATATGCAGGAAAGCAGAGATGAACTGTTTGCTAAATTCAACGATCTCAAAGAGAGGATCATTTGAGCTCACGACGAATGATCCTTTGGCATATACGGGGCCTCACAGGCAGCTTGTTATTAGGTCTTATTTTTTAACTGTTAAAAAGGAAAAAAGTTTGTGTGTGTAAGCAATGTTTCTTTCGCTTCAAATATGATCAGACATCAATAGTTTTGTTTGTTAGAGTGCTTGCGCAAGTCTTTCTGGCTTTTCTACCTGATCCGATGTATATAGTACATATTAAAACTAAAAGCGCCAAATTTGAACATGTGTACCTTGGATGCATAACATATCAAACGACTCGACCTTCATATTTGGCTATTTTCTTCACCGCAATACTCTCTCCAGATTATTGCGGGTACGTTTCCCAAGCCGCTAAACTGGGTATTATTTGAAAAAACTTTTTATAGAGAAGTTTCTTTAAAAAATCAAATAAATCCATTTTTCAAGTTTAAAATAGTTAATACTTAATTAATCATCTGCTAATGTTATTTCTTATTTTGCGTGTCCAAAATAATCTAACTAAAATAGCTCAAAAGAACCGGGCCTAAATGTTGTTAAGAACAGTATTTGGCTCTTGTTGTGAAGAACTATTGACACATCGAAACAGGGTGGGTGAAGCAGTGGTCTCCTGCAGATCAGCTGATGTTTTCCCTTCTCAGTTCGGATCGCTTGTCATTTGTCAAAGCACTCGGATCTTTTTTTTTAAAAAAAACCACAAATTCTCCCTGGCAAATCACCACAAAAAGCTTATACCTCCGTCTCAAAATAAGAAAAATACATTAAGTAGGTTTTTGTGTTTTGACGAAGTAATATCGTAATGTAAAACGGCTTTAGCCAAGTTTTTTTTTCCCTTGCCATTCAGATGCGATCAGCAACACCACGAACTGGCTAGATTTTTTGAAATACAGATGCTGCATTTCATATGTTACAGTATGTTACACGGAGCAGTGACATGTAACATAGGATCTCTGCACCGTGCAAGCTACAACAGTTGATCAACAAATAAGAATCATCTTTGTTGTAGGATACCAGGATGAACTCTTAAGCTTCATCATTGCCTCCCAAAAGTGGTAGGACCATGACCGTGCTACATTTCGCAGATTACATGGCATGGCAATTTACAATGACACACATCATCCAAGACAGCAGATGAATACTACACCTTAGTAAGCTCACCATACCGATTGCCTTATGCCAAGGCCATTGCAAGTAAGTATTAAACCTTTGTGCCGGTTCAGATAATCCTGAAAAAGTCAATAGCAAATCAGAAGAAGTTTCTTGTGCAATAAAGATTTTATTTGGGTGGGGTTGGGGGATAGTACTTACCACTACATTCTGATCTTGAACATAAAGAATACCTTTCTTGTCGTACTCTTGCCTTTTTGCTGGATTACTTAGCACTGTAAGAAACAATTATGATATCATTAATAGTTGCAAAGGGACAGTCTTTACAAGGGTCAGTATTAGTTCCATGTAAAGGCATGTCCTGGCAGTGAGCACAAATAGTTGCAATAATGTATATAAATCATAAACCTACATGAACATATCCAAATGTTCAAAGTGCACCATAAATGTAACTAAAATGTAACAACGAACCAAGCATGGTTTCACATGGTTTCATAGCAATGATTGAATCACAGGTAGCTTGGCTATATATTATCTGAGCGTTTTTGAGTTAGATAAATAAGTAGTAAACAGAAGCAGATTGGTCTGCAAAACATTTTACCAGCTATTTGACAGGAATACCAGGAAGCTATCTTCAACTGATGAATGCCAAGAAAAATGGATACTTTAACTATAAGATAATCCCAGGTTCCAGTAAGCCATTGTAAACAATGAAACTCAAGAATCATTGGCACCTAAACATATTCTATAAAATCTCAAGTTCCTTTCAAAGAACAGCACCATATTCTAGTCTTGTGGTAGCCATTCCTTGTGTTTAAATTATTGTATTTTTATAGAATCCCTGTGTTTAAATTCCACAGGGCACTAGAAATTCAGAATACCATCTTCGACATGGACGGCATCAAATGTTCCATGGCAGGCATCGCTGGAATATTAACACAACGTTTACTATTATATGTGTCGGTGATATGGATATAAAGGTATCCACAGGAGGCTAAACTTGGTTTGGCACCTAGAGGTCCGCGTCCGAGGGAGGAGTCGAGGCAGTCTGATGCCTTACCCAAACATAAGGGGCTAGGCAATCGCGGCAGCCCGATCCACATCGGACCTGTGCATGAGGATTACGGCCACTCGGACCCACGCGGCGTGCCCCTGGAGGGGTCGGGCCAGGGGTCCGGCAAGGAGGCCACACCCTGCAGAAGGGGTTCGGGCCACCCGAGGCCACGTGGCACGCCCCTGAGGAGGGCGCGCCTGGAGGCCTGCGGGGAGGCCATGCCCGGAGAAGGTTGAGCCACCCCTCGCGACACGAGAGACTCGCGCACGGGGCGCCACGTGTATGATCATGACACGCCCCCAACGACCAACCACCGCGTTTAATGCCAAGAGAGAGGCCTGACGCCTGCCCCCATCGCATTTAATGCGATCTGAGGCGCGGCTGTCACCCCATCATCATCCCTTTTGCCCGTTTCGAAGGGAGGGGGTGAGAAAGTCTTCAGTGGTGACCGCGAGCTGACCGCGCGGCCAGTCCGCCCACGCCCCTCTCCACGGCCGGTCACTGTCGCATTTAATGCGTTGGGCGGCCGCGTGGGGGAGAGAGGGCGAAGGCTGGGGGCTTGACGTCACCCCTGATCCAGTTGGTGACCCGTTGACAGGTAGGCCCCACTGGAGGTGGGTAGGATGACCTTGCCCCTCGTTAGCAGCATGATGGCATTGCCGCCCGTTTTTTCTCCACCAACTCCCGCGACGTGGCGACAGGAGTAGGAACGGAGCATGACCCCTGACAAGACAGAGCAGAAGCCATTCCATGGCATGGGCATGAGAGTAGGAAATCTAGGACTACTGTGGTGTTCCCTTGCACTATAAAAGGAGGCCCAAGTCTATCGTAGAAAGGGTTCGACCCTTGAGAAAACCACTGCTTAGTTCAGTCATCCACTCCAACCCCAAGGAAAAACTCCATTCTAGTAGGAGAGAAAGGGATAGGCAGAAGAGTTAGATAATACTCTGATTGTTGCACAAAAGAATCATCATACCAATATGTAGTTCAACTCCTACATCAAGAACAAGAACAGGAGTAGAGTATTACGCCTCCCCGGCGCCCCGAACCTGTATAAACCCCTGTGTCTATGGGCTGATTGTTTCTTCACCATCCTTCCCACCTCCTTCTCCTTGACTCAGGCCTTGATACACCGCACCCCTGTGCCGAACCAAAAGGGGCCCCCGGGACTCCCGCGTGTCGAGCACACGCATCGACAATATGCATATAAATTTCATGCAGCCACAGACTAATACCTAAATTTGATTTGCTGCCGGCAAATTATTATGCTAGTGAAGAAAGACAGAAAGCCATTGTAAACTGCAGTGCGGTAGGCACTGAACGGTATATGCCATGCGGATTTCCCATTGAAGTTAACATAGACATAGACGAATCAGATCAATTAAACAAGCTCATTGCTCACCTTGGTATGCTTCGTTAATCTCCTGAAATCTGGAGGTTGCATTTTCTTCACCCTGCTTCTTATCAGGGTGCCACTTCTGCAATAAGACGGTGAACATCATTAGACACTACCATGAAGGCATTGGTTAACCATCACAAAAGTGGAATTTCTTGGCCAAACTTTACCTGACGACATAATTCATAGCACAATTCAAGTATGTGAAACAAGGATACAACAAATATATGAGTACAGTGTTGGAGCAAATACTGACCAGGGCAAGACGTATATAGCTCGACCTGATCGCCTCTTCTGACGCATCATACTCAACTTCCAGTATTTTGTAGTAATCCTGCATGCAGTAAAACCGTAAAAAGAGATGTTTAAACAGCACGATCGACACCAACGCCATTCCATCTACAAGATCTACTGCAAAAACATCCTAAATTCCAAACGCCCGCGAGGGTTAACTTGCGTCGTGAATAAGCAAGCTACAGAGAACGGAGGAAAAAAAAACTCGCGGCAAGAAAACCTTGGGCTTGCAGAGGAGGGAGATGAAATCAAAGTCGACGGGGACCTCCTCCCGCGGCCGCGCCGCCTCCTCGCCGTCCTCCTCCCACTCCCACCACATTCCCTCCCCTTCCCCTTCCCTTCCCCACTCGCCGCGCGGCGCCGCGCTGGGATTCTCTGCCTCTCTCTCTCTCTCTCTGCTCCACTGACGCGGAGGGCCCGATTCCTGCTCGGAGAATCGAAGCGATTCGCCGGCGACGGCTGGCGGTAGTTGGATTTCGTGGGCTTGACGAAGCCAGGAAGATTCTAGATTTTTTTTTTATTTGTGAGGGATTTTCTTGCAAGGACTGGACCACAATTTGACACGCCCGACGTGGCATCCTCGCCTGTCGTTGCACTTGAGGCCCAGGCCCATATACAACTTCAAGTACTGTACTTTATATGGACTTTGAACAGTGAAAAGGCATTTGTCTGTCTCGGCCCGTGGACTGAACGGACACAGGCTGCCATTAACCTAAGCACCCTACTCCCTAATCACATCAGCTGCGTCCAAGTACAAAGACACAGAGAAATTTCCATGTAAAATACATAACGGAAAGGGAGATTAGCAAAGTGCACGAACGATGCTTACTCGACAATTGGAATCATGACACGGCACGATCACATTGCACTATTATTCCACACCTCGGTTCGAATTAAAGTTAGGTCGAAATAAATATACCTCACACTAAAAGTGATTCGCGCCAGCCACGGTCCAAAGCAGGCATCCACGCAAAAACGGGATCGGTTTCGTCTCCGCAAATCCGCATTGCTAAGGAAATAAAAACAGTTTTGCCGAATCGATCGTGCTCTTGGGCTGCGTTCACTAGTGGAAAAAAAAGCAAATTCCTACAGTATTTAATTTTTTTTTGTGTGCACGTTTAAACGGAGCTTTTTTTTGCAAAAAAAAGTTATACACAAAAGATATAGAAAAAAGCAAAACAATCCATTTTTCAAATTTAAAATAGTTAATACTTAATTAATCATATGTTAATGATGTTTATCGTTTTGCGTGCGGCACTCTTCTTTTTTCTCTTTGGGTAGTACTGTTTTTTCACCCCCATCTGAAAGCAGCCTGGGTCCCTTTGCCATTTTGCCGTGTTACACAGGAGAAGAGAAGAGGACCGAATACTTTGCATCCCCACTTGTTATTAACAAAAAAACAGTGCACTGTTATCCGCGTATCACAGTCACAGCTTCCTGACATTCCGTAGTGCCGAAGGAAACAGATCGATCTGACGAGGAAAAATGCTTCACCCTGGCACAGTAAACGAAACCACCAAAGAAGACGAACGACAACATTAACGTGAATAGTAGTAGTATACTGCAACTATCGTATCACTGTGTTCCGAGTTTGCCCCTGAACCAGAGCGAACGGTGATTCACCGATGACCCGGACGCAACCTTTACGTGTTGGGTGCAGCTCGCGTGCAACGCTTTCCGTGTGAGCTCGAGCCGGGTCCGGTTGCCCGCTGATTTCGCGTCTAATCCGACCAAACCGCCCCACTTTCCGCGCGATCGCTCACGCTGCAAAAGCCGAAAAAGACACTTTTTTTTTTTTTGAGGTAACACTGACGGTGGCTGAAACTTGGAAATCACTGCCTACGTCGTACATGGCGCTGTGCCTTCCTCGTCAACATCGGAGGAAAGGAAAAGGTCGTGACGACGACGGCCACCCGCAGATGACGAGCCAAGGAAATGTCGGGGTCAGAATTGATGTCGGATCCGTTACACCCGTACTCGTACATGTGTGTGTCGGTGGTGTTCTTATGTTGTTGTGTACTCCGTACGATCTGGTTTTATATGTTCGTAAATAGCATTGCGTTACGTGCCGTTATATCTAGTGCAATACGAAATTAAGCTGATGTTATACTGTTACCCAAAACCGCTCACAGACAATTGAATTTAAGCACCTGTTTAGTGAATGAAAAACAGAAAATGCTGGGGTGTATTAACATTGTTATGATCTTTTTTGCTGATTTGTATGTATTAAAATACAACTGATAAAAGTTCACGTTAGAAAACAGTCGACAGACAAGCTCAAGCATGAACAGAATGACAATTCTAGATAGCAGCTATATCCAGCAAATCGCGTGTCAGTGACTCACTGTTCCCCTTTTGCTCCCTTGCCGCGCCAATCGGGCCCCACCACCCAGCACAATACAGTCTGCACCGAAAGCTACCTACTCGCCTACTCCTATAGCCACTACATCAGTGGCATAAATCGAGAAACCCACTGAAATTTCCCCCAAACACCAGGGGCAGCACCGTCCTTTCCCCCACGGCAACCGGAATATTATAGCCCACGCCGCGGGAGAAAAAGACCCCGACACGCGGGCCCCCCTACGCATGTGCCCCACCGCTCCCCACATGCGTCGCCCACACTCCGCTCCTCCCCCTCCCGATGCCCGCCACGTGTCGCTCTCGGCCATCGCACGGCCATGCTTCTCCTCGGGCTGGGCGCGAGGGACTCTCGCGTTCCCACCGGATACCACGACCACGACGACACCACGTCGGCCAGTTTCGACCGTTACGGGGGGCCCACCACGTCCGCCGTCACTGACGCCGTCAACGCGGGCGCCGCGGCCTCCACTACTCCCTCCCGTTGCGGTCTTGCTTCTGACGTGACGTGCGGTTCAAACGAAACGGAAAGCCAAGTCCCAGCTTGAGTCCAACCTAAACGTTGGACCGTCTTAATTAAATTCACCGGTGGGTCCTTCTGCCGCACGAAAATTACCGTCAATAATTTACCCTAACTTCGGAAGGTTACTTACTGCTAGCACAAAAGATATGCGTATCAGAGGGTGATTTTTTTTTTTTCGTTTTGCCCTTGTGCTAAGCAAACGCTGGATTAAATTGAGGAAATTTCTGAAACGCGTTACAGTGATCTTCCATTAATTTCTTACCAAATGAAGCACCAGCCGAGGGCTTAAATGTAAATATATCGTGTACTTTTCCGTTAATTCGAAAAATTACAGTGTGCTTACTGTTTTGAGCTAGTGGTTTTCCTTTTCTCCCGCACGGAGAGAAAAAGCCTAAACTCTTCGTTGTCCCTTTCCTTCTCTTCTCTTCCATTCCCTTCCTACCTCACTCGGGTTCTCTTCTAGCTCCGGTCGCTGTCGCCTCCGCTCGCAGCTGGCGAAATTGTTTTTGCCGTCGATTTTTTCGAATTAATTCAAACCGGAGCGGTTGCGTCGTCCTCCCCCAGTCGCAGCGCCAAATCCGCGCTTCGGCTCGGGTGCGAAAGGTAAGAGAGGATTTCCTCCTTTCTCTGCCGGATTCGGTTTCCTAATCCTTGGAATTTGCTCGCCCATGCTCAAATCTGCATTGTGGGGATTTTTTTCCAGTGATTTTTGGGTGCTCGGATCACACGCATTTGGTGTGTGTGGCTTGAAATTTGGTGGTTTTTTTAGCTGTTTGCTGAATTTGTTCGTCGGTTTCAGTTTGGGACTCGCATGCGCGGATGATGTTCACGGAGGGGCTAGATCGAGACGCCCTCAAGTGGGTTCGAGAGGTGAGTGTTCGAGCTCGCCGTGCTCCTCGCGAGCCCTAGCTTGCTTTGATTTGGTTTTCGTCTCTGACGCGGTGCTTTGGTTGGGTGCGAAATGTGGCAGGGCCATGGCGGCGCCGTGCACAGCCACGGCCGCATCGACGCCCTCCGCGCCGTTCGTGGCGCCGGCGCCGGCGGCGGCCTCGGCATGCCCCCGCCGGAGAAGTTCCGGAGCGGGCACCTGCCACGCCCGGCGCACGGCCCGCTGTCTCGCGCTGACGACGGCAGCGCCGCCTCGGGATCCGACATGGAGGAGTCGTCAGACACCGACGAGGTCGAGGTGTGCAGCGGCAGGTACTCCGTCGACTCGTCGCCTCGCCGCGATGACATCCCCAGGCGCACGGCCATGCCCCAGTACCGGTATGCCAATGTCCCCGGGCTGCAGGGCTACTACTCCAGTGATTACTCGGATCTGAGCTCATCGAGAGACACTGCACTGCCAAAGGCGAAGCAGCAGCAGTTTCGGCGGCCGCAGGCGCAGGTTGGTAGATATGTTGAGGAGGAGGAGTTTTCAGACTCAGCTGGTAGCTCAGAGTTTTCCAGTCAGGTGGATACACGGACCTCAAGGGGTGGGTATGCATCTGAGTACTCTCATAATGGCCCAGCACGGAGAGATGCGAACAGCAATGCAGTTCCTAAGACTCGGATGGCAGCCGAAGAGAATTATAGCCGCGCTGCGCCTTTAAATTCGAGGACGTACCAGCATGAGAACTATTCTGCTAATGTCCCTGCTCAAGACAATGTGAAATCTTCTCAAATGGTGCGTGTTCTGTGCTTATGCAAAGCATATCCATTTTCTCATCCTTGGCTTCAGTATTCCGTTAGTCATTTCCATTTTGCTTCATTCTGTGTTGCCAATGCTGGAATGCACTATGTAAAAGCACTCACCTTTGGCTGAGTTAGGCCTGGAAACACGTTGGTGTATTGCATAAATTTCATCGTGTTTATGATCAGTAGTATGTGAACATGCACCAGGCAGCATTTTTCTTGCAATTCTTGTTATAAAGAACCTCTGTCCAGAATTCTAGATTACTTCATACTGTTTCTTGCAATCTATATCATGGAATATTTTGTACCAATAGGTTCTCTACAACTCCATAGGTCTATCAGATAACATCTTTCCATTCCATGAATATTTTCTAAAGCAAGCTTGTGATTTAGTTCACTTTGATAATGGTATGTATAATTAAAAAAGAACAATTTTTGCTTCTGGTTCTAAAGAGACGTACTCTCCATCTTGAGTGTCCATAATAAATCTGGAACATTTGCTTTTCCTTGAGAAATGCATGTGTAGCATGAGCTAGCAGGTAATGTAATACGTAACATAGTATCCAAAGTTGTCTGTAAAATACTACATTTTTGGGGGAATTTCTTGCTGTCAAGTTCTCTGCAAATGATCCAAACTAGCCAAGCAGCATCTATTGTCCTTCTGAGAATGTTTATACTGATGGGTTTCCATGTAACTATATGTTATGTCGCATGATGAATACTTTTAAGACATGTAATCGTGTTGATTCATTTTATATGCAGGATGGATTGTCTGATGTACCCAGTGCACCACCAATACATACTTATGATCAGGAAATAGGCCCAGCTTCTCACCATGTCAATGTGAACGAATGCGATGATTCAACTGTCAAAAAAGAGGAATGCAATGATGATAACGTGAAATCTAACTTGCCAGATAGAAGTGAAAGGTAGCTTTATAGTACAAGTTATTTGTTAAATACTTTTTGAGAACGAATTTTGTTCCTTATATTTGCAATTATTTCTTTAAAATTGTTTGGCTGAATAGGAGCACTTTAAATCCTGGGCACAGCAGCAAACCATCTAGTTCAGTTCCTATTCGAGTCCCCACATTTCATGCCAGGTATTTGTAGTAAGCAAGTAATAATTTGGTTTCTGTGTCCTATACTCACAACTAACATGTTTCATAAAAAAAATTATCCCAGTTTGCAAGGGCCCTGGTATTCTGTTCTTGCTTATGATGCTTGTGTCCGCCTGTGCCTTCATGCATGGGCTAGAGGCTGCATGGAAGCTCCAGTTTTTCTGGAAAATGAGTGCACACTTCTGCGAAATACATTTTGGTGAGTTGGTTTTTACACATTTGACGAGTTCTTTTTTAATCATGAACTTATTGGTTTATCATAAAATACAGCGATGTAAAAAAAGCTAGCAAATACTGTACTGTGCTATGTTTACTGACTTTGTAACTGCAATTTTGAACCTGCGGTGAACAGTGCTCTGTGTTTCCAACTGCAACAGCCAATTCTTTTATAGTTTTGAATAGTTGCAAATGAATTTCCTTACACATTATTTTATCTATTCATTCTAGTTTTACTTTACTGCAGCAGTTATTTCTAGTGGTTGATCTACTACAGTTGGAAATATCTAAGGACCTTAAGTAAATTGTTATTTGTAGTTTCTGATTATTTTTTAAATAGATACTTGCAAGTCGAAACTGATGGAAAAAAAAAAGCTTGGAGATTTGGGTCCAGCCTGTTGTAAACATAACCTAACCCATCTGGCATCCATGTGCTAATGTACTTCTTGTGCGATTTTATACAATGTACTTCATGCTAATTATAACACAATGTACTTCTTGTTTATTTTTTAGCCTGCAAAATGTGCTTCTACAATCAGAAGAGGAACTTATGGCAAAAAGGACATCTGAGCTTGTTAGCGATGGAGTTCCATCCAAACCCAAGAAAACAATTGGCAAGATGAAGGTTCAAGGTATGGAAACCTAACACTGACTATTTTCCACTACTGTTTATGAAATCTTTTTATATACCAATACATCTTTTTAGCTACCATTTGTTAGAATTAGACTTACATTCTCATTGTTGATTACATGCAAAAGAATGCCAAGATGATCATGCTAACTTAACACATTTCCAATCCCAGTGCGTAAAGTGCGGATGTCTGTAGATATACCATCTGGTTGCAGTTTCTCATCATTGCCCGTGGTGAAATTAAATACAATTCGGTACCGTTTGTCAAATGTACAATCCACACTTTCATCAGGATGGGAGTCGGTCCGAAGGATTCAAACTTTACCGCAGCTTCCTGCCAACAGTTCCTTTTCAAAGCATAGCTTAGCATACATGCAAGCAAGTGCTCAATATATCAAGCAGGTATCTGGTGTGCTAAAAGTTGGCGTCACTACCTTGCGCAACAGCTCATCATATGAAACACCACAAGGTAAATATGGATTACTTCTCTTGTGTCATTCAGTCCCTCAACTCATAATGCTTTTTTTACCCCAGAGACTTATTCCTGCCAACTAAGGCTTAAAAGTTCGCCTGAAGATGATCTTGTACCGATGCAGCCAGGATCTGGTGAAACACATGTCTTGTATGTAGAAAGACCTTTCTTTGAGCACATATATATCATTATTATGTCAGAATGTCGTAATATTACAAGATTAGTGAGTTTGAATATGTTTATGTGAAAATTTCAGCTTCCCAGATAGCCTTGGTGATGACTTGATAATTGATGTATCCGATTCAAAAGGAAAGCCCTGTGGACGTGTTGTTGCTCAAGTTGCCACAATGTCAGAGGAATCTGTATGATTATTTGAACCATCTTGCTACTTTCAGTTGAAGTTATTTTAAAGAAAAGTGCTTCTCGAGTTTCATACTTGCTGTTTTCAGTGGTTATTGTACAATTTATGACTCAATCCTCATTCCCCAATCCTCACAGTATTCATATGAACTTCCATCTGTAGGCTGACAAGCTTCGCTGGTGGTCAATATACCGGGAGCCTGAGCATGAACTCGTAGGCCGCATACAGCTATACATACACTACACAACTGCTGCAGATGATAACAACGCAAAGGTATTGATTTATCTGGTTATACGAATTTAGGCCTTATTGTCTTAGGATTTTATGTATGTGTCAATCTAGTTTAGTTGATCCATGTTGATTCCAGCACTGTAACCTGTTGCTCATATTTACTCCATTTGTAGCTGTCGATATTCCGAACACTTCAAATGCCACAAAAATGATTTCATGATAGACTTTTTTATTTACTCGTTTCCTGTAGAATATGGAAAAAATCACTATGTCAGTCACTGGATCAACTTATTTCTATTTCCTTGGCATGGGTGTCAATTTTTTTTTTAAAAAAATGGATAAAGCAGCTTATCATGTATTTAGACTGAAGACATGGTTCTTGCTTGACATGTTACGACACTAGTGAATTCTTTTTTGTTATATTACTGTGGGTTCCATCGTGTCGGCGAATGAAATGTTCTCTGGATCGTCGTTCTGAGGTAACAACAAGAACAAGAGTAATTTTACATCATAGATTTGAATACATCGGAGCAGGGTGGGCCATTTATCTGTATCTGAAGTCATATAAAAATGATTTAAAAGTATACCTTTCTTTCATAGCCGCCTGATTGTAAATGGCCTAACCATTTTGAAATATAAAATGTACTCTATTGAGTAGAAGGAATATTTGACTAGTTGCCATCTACTTAATGTTCATGTCCATGTCCATGTTTTTCTTTGCAGTATGGCTCTGTTGCAGAAACTGTGGCTTATGACATTGTTTTAGAAGTTGCTATGAAAGCACAACATATTCAACAACGGAATCTTATCTTGCATGGTCCCTGGAAATGGTTGTTGACAGAATTTGCATTGTACTATGGGGTTTCAGATGCCTACACAAAGCTGAGGTACTTTGCTATTTCTATAGGACCATCACTTTTTCTTAGCCTGTATCGATTGTTTGCGTGATATCTGAAAACTTTGTGCGTCTGTTTAGAGGACAGGCAACCTTTCTAGAGCAGTTAAACAGCTTTTTTAAAAAAAGAAAAATGCTTTCTCTTTTGCTATGTAATATGGATGCTGTTATGTTTCTGGTAATGGAAATGGGAAAGGAGTCAGGCTCATTCTCTTGCTCTTAAAAAAGGCATTGTTCGTGTGATTGTTGGGTTTAGGTGTGATTTATCTTCCTTAAGAATTGCCATATGCTCCTTTTTTAATTGTGTGCAAGAAACATCTACTATATGCCTAACTTATTCCAAATGTCTTCCTCTCAAATTTCCTTTTCATTGCTATCGCTAAGTGCTAGTCCTTGACTCCAATATAGGTACCTCTCTTATATCATGGATGTCGCAACCCCTACTGCTGATTGGCTCAATCTGGTTCATGAACTTTTGTTGCCTGTACTAATGAAGACCCAAGGTACTGCTGCACTTAGCCATCAAGAGGTACTATTCTTTTCTTTAGATACTTTCCCCTGAGCGACATGTTATATTGCACGTCTCATAGCAGATTCCATGATTTAATGTTAACGTATTACTGATCTGAAAATTTAATACTTGGCACAACTTTATTAGTGTTGATGTTATGTTATCCTTATTTGTGTGATAGTGATATGGAACCTATATGCGGGAGCGATTTTCAAATGAATATGTATTATATGTTTTCATCTTTAAGATTTCTAGAATAATTATTTTCAAATTTAACTAAAGAAAATATCACCCGGCTATCTATGTTAGTATGTGTACAGGATGCAATTTTGTCAAATCCTACAAATAGCACACAATCGTCTACATATGCTCATCTATAGAAGATCACCATAGAGCAGATCAAGATCATCACCAACTCTACTTATGTAGCACAAAATAATGGACGAATTAATCTGATTTCATGGAATATATTGTATTCTTTTTCATCAGCTTATGTATTGTTATATTTCTGAAATTGTTCTTGTAACTGTAACATCTTAAATGTGCTGCTTGACTGGCATTGCTTAATTAGAACCGCATCCTGGGGGAGGTTGAGGAGCAAATTGAGCAAACATTAGCGATGGTATTTGAGAATTACAAGTCACTGGATGAATCTTTGCCGTCGGGATTGGCGGAGGAGTTTAGGCCTCCAACTGGTTTGGCTGCTTGTGCTCTAGAACCAGCTATAAAGCTCTACAGTCTTCTTCATGATGTATTATCCCCAGAGGCTCAACTCAGATTATGCGGTTACTTCCAGGCAATTCTTCAACCGTTTTATGTGGATGTCATTTTCTGTATCAGTAATTTTGTTACTTCTGTAACTTAATTTGTTCAATCATCTGTCCAGGCTGCTGCAAGGAAACGATCAAGGCGATACATGCTTGAAACTGATGAATATGTAGCAGGAAATTCTGAAGGCATAAGAGTGGATCTGGTGACCTTTACAACAGCTTACCAGAAGATGAAATCTTTATGCTGTAATTTACGTAATGAAATTTTTACAGACATTGAAATTCATAACCAGCACATACTTCCCAGGTATTATAATTGTATTGCAGCATCTGGTCTAGTCTAATATTAAGCTTAGCCTGTTATGCACTAATCTACTTTTTATGCATAGTTCATTGTAGTGTATTTAGATGTGTTGATTATTTTATTGGTCGTGTTTCTTTTGCTTTTGTTTCTTTATTTTTCTAATTAATGATTCCAATTTATATTTTTTCTCACTGCCTTCGCACTTTCTGCAGTTTCGTTGACCTCCCCAATTTGGCTGCTTCCATCTATAGTGTGGAACTCTCGAATAGACTGCGTGCTTTTCTTGTGGCATGCCCTCCTACTGGCCCTTCATCACCTGTTGCGGATTTGGTGATTGCAACTGCTGACTTTCAAAAGGACCTTGCTAGCTGGAATATTTGGTAAAATAAAAATCTTAACTGTTTACAAGTTTCTTTTTTTCTCGCACCTTGTCTGGGAAATAATGTATTTAAATTTTTGCACAGCCCAATTAAAGCTGGTGTTGATGCAAAAGAGCTATTTCATTTGTACATTGTCTTGTGGATCGAAGACAAACGCAGGACATTACTGGAGAACTGCAGAATGGATAAGGTAGGCTCTACATTTCATTTGCTCCTGCTCGTTGTTGATCTATGTTGAGTATGGTTAACTGCTGACTTTTGCTTGCAATGTTTGACCATTCGCCATTTCAAAAATTTAGTGCAAATATATAAAAAAAGATAAGTCATACTTAAAAGTACTTTAGATAATAAAGTAGTCACAAACAAAATAAATGATACTTTTCATAATTTTTTGAATAAGACGAATGGTCAAACGTTGCAAGAAAAAGTCAACAACGCCAAGTATTTTGGGACGGAGGGAGTAAGTAAAATTGGGGAGGTTATATGTAGGTATTGTGGCCTGGTAGCTAAACCTGTCACTTTTACTAACACAGTTTGAGAAATCAGGTTAAGAGTGCAATAGCCTGATGCTTGCAGTGAATAGTGCTTGGCTTATGTATCTAGAAAAAGCTGATAGGTACTAAAGTGTCCATTTCGTGCGTGTGCACAGATGTGATAGCTTCCAGTTGAATGTTAGTCTGATGTTGTGATGAGTGTTTTGCACTACTTTTGCTTTTGCGGAAAGTAGTGCTTGTTTTAGTAGTTCTGGTACCTATCTTGAGATGTACAATATTTATACTTTTTTATGTTGAAAAATAAATTAGCTTGCCAGAGTAAATGTTTTCCACATAATTACATATACTTTTGTCCACCCAGGTTGAGTCTTACGTGTTTTCTAATCTTATCTCATTTCATATCAGGTTAAATGGTCAGGAGTTAGAACTCAGCATATGACCACACCTTTTGTGGACGAGATGTATGATCTGCTGAAGAATACACTGACAGAGTATGAGGTTATCATTTGTCGATGGCCAGAATACATTTTTGTTCTTGAGAATGTAAGTTTGTATTAATTCATGCAACCTTTATTGATCTGTTGTACAGCAAAGAAATCCGACTTAACATGTGTTATTTTCCTTTCTTTACAATAAAAGGCTATTGCAGATGTTGAGAAAGCAGTGATAGAATCTCTTGAAAAACAGTACGGGGATGTTTTGGCTCCACTTAAGGACTGTATTGCCCCAAAGAAATTCGGTCTCAAGTATGTGCAGAAACTCACAAAGCGCAATTCAGTTGTCCCCTATACCGTCCCAGAAGATGTAAGTTTTGGTGTTGATACACATTTGTTGGAACTTCATATCTTGTTAGTTGATGACCCCTTATTTGCTTTCAGCTGGGTATCCTCTTGAATACAATGAAAAGACTCTTAGATGTATTGCGGCCAAGAATTGAGAGTCATCTGAAGTCATGGAGCTCTTGTATACCTAATGGAGGAAACACTACAGCTATCGGGGAAAGACTGAGTGAAGTTACGGTAACATTGAGGGCTAAATTCCGGAACTACATGCAAGCTGTTGTGGAGAAGCTTTCAGAAAATGTGAGTGTATTGTGATGTTTATGCTGTTTTACCTTTTCAATTGCTGCCTTGATGTAGTCATATTTAGAGAAAGCTGCTGCTAATCCACCCTGGACACGCTGATATTACCATGTCATAACTGATCCATCTATGCTAGTTTGAACTGGGTTCCATTAATTGACACTTTTAGTGAATCTAGTCTTGATTGCCAGTAATGCTGGTACACTACTAATGTAGCAATCGATTTTCTGTTTTAAATATAGCAATTGATTCAACTGTGGATTGAATAGGTTTGTTGACACCTTTCTGTAGTTTGTTGAAACATATCACACTCTTATCTTTCTTTCTTTTTTGTTTGAAGACTCGCATGCAAAACACTACAAAACTCAAGAAGATCATTCAGGATTCAAAAGAATTGGTAATGGAGTCAGATATTCGAAGCAGGATGCAAGCATTGAAGGACCAGCTTGTTGAGGTGATAAATCATGTACACAAGGTGTCTGAAGTTCATGTGTTTGTAGCTATATGCCGAGGTTTTTGGGATCGAATGGGACAGGTATGAATGGCACCCTTCATATTTTTCCTCCTTTGTCATCCGTGTTACTAATTTAACCTGGTTTTAGGATGTCTTGAGCTTCCTGGAGAACCGCAAAGAAAACAGAGCCTGGTACAAAGGTGCACGGGTTGCAGTATCTGTAAGTTATATGTTCCTACAGTCCCCATGTCACCTTGCTCGCAACTGACAACCCATTTATTCAGTGTGGCATCGTCGATGCTCCTCCGTTCTGTTATGATTTTAATTAAGCATGCAACCTTGCAGGTGCTGGATGATACATTTGCATCCCAGATGCAGCAGCTGCTAGGTAATTCAATCCAGCAGAAGGAATTGGAACCACCTAGATCTATCATGGAAGTTCGGTCAATCCTCTGCAAAGATGCACCACGACAGAAGAATTCTAGCTTCTATTATTGACATTTTCCATGTACATACGAGTCATGCACACTAAATGTGCGGCTTTTCACCGGAGAAACCTTGCTGCAAACGGTCAAAGTGAAGGTGTGGCAATCTTTGTAAAGTACAAAAGTGAAAGGAGAGATATACAGAACACAAGACTACAGAAGGCCCTGTGAAGTGCATGACCGGAGAAGATGGCCAATCGTGTTAATCCGTCAAATGAATACTTTGCTGGTTAACCAGGTTCAAGTATGATCCCGCTGCCTGTGGGATGGCCTGCTGTAGGTAGTGTAGTTAAGTGATGCTGTAGGTTAGATTATTAATAGCATCTAGCTGTGCCCTCACAATTGCCAATTGTAGTCTTTTGAAGTTGATGACTGGTTGATTGAAATTCATTTTGTTCTAATGTATGGACGGGTTACTTGATAGTTGATACGGTATAGTATAGTCATGATGGTCGAGCCAGTGAAAACTAAGCTAGCTGAACAATGCCGGAGATTCTGGCGGATCTCATCGATTCTGTTTTTGAGCTTGGATTCAAAATGTGGTACTCAGCGTCATCCTTACATTTTCTTTTAATAAATCAACTATAAATGATTTTAGGGCAGTGTATTCAGAGGCTTAAAATCAAACTTTAAAAACAGAGAAATAAAAAACATATTATTTTAAAGTTAAGTTTCAAATTAAATTTTTAGCTGTCATGGACTATTTTGGATAAGCTGGATGGCCACATAACATCCAGCCGTGGCATGACGGCAATACAATTCGTCACCTGTCGACCATCACCAACACCATCAGAATGAGAAGATGTACAGCCTGAAACCCATGATAATCAGAAGACTTGAACAAAAGTAATGCGAGAAGAGGTGACGGAAACTTATTATCATGCCCACAGACAATAGTGTAGACGTTTTACTGGGTTAATACATAGAACACACCAGTGTAGCACTTGGCAGTGTTGTAACGTTACAATTATTTCAGTACTTTAGGAGCATGGCATTAATACATAGAACACATCCAGAATTACATGATGCGTCTACTGGGCGCTCAGAACCTCAATCTCGAATATCAGCACTGAGTTTGGTCGAATTCCCCAGGCCGGAAAACCACTAGCTCCATATGCATAATCTGGGGTGCACTGTAACAAAAATAATCAAAATTGCATCAGTGTAACAGCGTGGCACTGCAAAGGTAAAAGGCCAAAAATTTTAAGCTCATCTAGCCACTACTGGGTTTGAAACTTTGAATCTGGACATAGTCTAAATTCAAACCTAGGAATGCGTTTATTTTGGGACGGAGGGAGTATTGCATTAGAGAGGAAAGGAGTTGGTAACCCAGTAGTGGAGGAAGAATAATACTGCATTAGAGAGGAGGGAGTATTGCAACAGGAAATTTTACAGTAGATGCCGGATAAATTAGTAAAGAATCTATCATAGTGAAACAATCATGCAGACTCTTAAAAAATAATTTAGACATGTCTGAGAATCAAACGTTGCATACCTGAATACGAGCAGCTTCACCCACTTGCATGGTCATAACTCCCTCGTCCCATCCTATAAGCAATAGTAGTTAATTCGTTAAACATTAATCGAAGACTTAACTTGATCTGTCACAGCTTGGAATGTGATAAGATATTGGATAGGTCGTTAAAATGAAGAAATACAGTATTGCAGTTAGCATATGCCTTGCTGGTTTATACAGCAACCAAAATAAATCAAGGCTACACAAAAGTATCCTACCAAGGAGAAGACACAATTGGCAACTTATGTTCAAGCTAAAATGCAACAATCTGAGTCGATAATCTCTAGCTTAAATGAGAAGCGTCACAAATAACAGTGATACCATGTTCTTATTCATCAGTAGTCATGCAAGGAACTACTTTTGTGAAACAAAATGAAATGAAATTAGCAATCAGGATAGCTAGCTGATTATTCCACAGATCTAGGGTAGACATGCACCAATTACGAAAATTGTAAAATCATTCTGTACTATGAATTGAATAGCTGTTTGAGATGAGATTACCTTTAATCACTGAACCCTGGCCGATATTGAAACTGAATGGCTGCTGGCCTGCATCTTTTGTGCTGTGACAGAAATAAAAGACACAACATTGGATGAAATTTCTGTGTTTTCTGAATATTTCTGGAGAAAATACAAGTTATTTTTCGTGAGGTCTAACAACTAAAATATTTCTACCAGTAAACAACAAACACACAGTATGTACACAACATTGATTGAACAAATGCCACGCTCCTTGCCACAAAACAAGTAAAGGGGAAATTTTTGTACCTCCAGAACTTCTTAGAGAGATCGCAATCCTTCCCTGCAGAGTGACATAGGAAGGAAAACAAATTAGGCTTAACAGCTCCAAAACAGAAATTCAGAAATCTACCCACAATGAACACTAAACACTTCGCAGCTGCGATTCGAATCTAAACCATCTTTCAAAACACAATCTTTGCATCAAACATAGGATCTAATATGAGATGGATCTGTGAGCATCTGGCACTGACTGTTTAGAGTGATTCTGAAACCAAATATATGGATCCAGGAAAAAAATATAAAAGGAAAGATTTTGGGGATAGGGTAAGGAGAAGGGGCGAACCGAAGCCGGTGCAGTGGACGGTGACCTTCTGGCCCTTGACGGGCTTGGGGCCGGTGCCGGCTTTCAGGATCTGCTTCTCGAAGCCCATCCTCTCTTCTTCTCCGCCTGTCTCTCTCCTCTCTTCTTCTCGATTGGGCTCTCCTCGACGGCGGCGGCGGCGGCGGCGCTTGTGCGATGATCAGTGGCGGACTGGTGGTGCCGTGCGGCGGTGCGGCCTGTCGTTTATGGAGCTCGAGTAGATTTTTTTTCCCTAATCTAGAGAAAAGATATTCCACCTTTATTATTCCGACTTTTTCTGGGCCGTTGATGGAGAGACGATCTTTACACTGATATAACCCGTAGTACCAACTTGGCAACTTGCTCGATTTTCTTTTTTTTTTTAAGAGTGAATAGAACGCACACAGCCATAAAAAAATATAACAACATGAACAGAGTACCAATTGAAATTTGCGTAAAAATATACTCTCAAAAAATTGCATTTTCTCACGCTTATTTCTAATCTTGACTAATCACGACATTTTCTTACATCAACCTTAATACTTAAAAAAAGCATAACTAGTCATGTATTGAGAGCATATTAATAGCATTTTTAAAAACTTTACTCCCTATAAATCATAAAATGTCTATGATAACATCCAAACAAACTTAACTGGTGAGTGCTATTTTTTATCCAACAAAATCAAACAATGCCTTAAAAAATTAATTACACCCATAATATAATTGTTGTCAAAATACCACGCCATCTTCCTCAAAGAGAATGCTTGTAGCTTCCATACAATGAACAACTAAAGAAGAGTTGCCAACAATGTCATGACTGTCAAACCGTCATAGGTGATCATCGACTGCTCTTTCCAATCACACTGTATGACACCATATGATCTTTTTTCTTGATTGTCGTCAACTGAAAGCCTTAGAAAAAAGAAAGAAACATTAATTGCTTGGTGATACATGGACGAGAATCATAGAAGAACAAGTTCCACACTACGAACTTAAGCCCACCATCACCACTTGACTTGAAAATATTGTCATCATTGATCCGCGTCCTCGTTGGATGGAAAATAACTTGACATGCCGCTTATTGTTATGAAGTCGACAAATTTTAAGGAGCTCTGACCAATGTTTCTTCTGTTAAATTTGGAGCAAAACGCTAATAATCCCTGGATTATCAACAAGACTCCAACATTTAAGAAAGACATGTGAAGACAATTTCTATTTTCAAAAGAAAGTTTTAGAATAAATATATTATGGTATTCCTTACACAGTGATGCATATAAGCTCATGTCAATCTCCTCGAACTACAAAAGAAACTTCTAGCTGTACAATCCCTAATCTCATAGTCGTTTTCCAATCACTCTAGCATATACAACACCAATATCAGTATACTGGTGGTAGAGCATGTATAATACACAATATAGCGATGTGAAATCGCTTGTTAGTTAAAAATATTAGTGCTAACAAAGTGATTGTTTTTTAGGCCCCTTTGATTCAAAGGATTTCTGAAGAAAATATGAAGACTCTATAAAAAATTTTCCTTTATAGCCCTCTGAAACAAAGGATTAGAGAATCCTAAATCCTATGAAACTCTTATGGGAATTTTAGAGAAAGCTTAGCATGAGGTCCAACCTCATATAAATTTTCATCAAATTCCTACGTTTTTCATATAGTCAAAATAAACAGTCATTCATGTGTTTTGCAATTCTCTGTTTTGCACTTAACATTCCTGTGAAAATCCTGTGTATTTCATATTCCTCCATTTTCTTAATCCTTTGACACTTGAATCAAAGTGGATCTTAATATAAGTTGCGCCATAGCACAAATGCACAGTATATTGGCCAATGTCTAAAACCAGTACCTTCGTTTTAGATGCAAATCCAGTGTTACAACTCGATTACTCGACCTGTCTACCAAAACAAATTCTCGCAGCAACCATCCCCAGTCCCCTACCGTCCAGGCGCCCACTCCACCCCGATCAGACTGCAGTACTGCACCAGTCGCTCGCTTCCCACCGTTCCGTTCCGTTCCGAAACCACCCACCTATCATCACCCCATAAACACACGGACCCGGCGCGCCGCCGCTCATCGCCAATTCTTCCCACGAAACGGAAAAAACCTCCCAAATTCCGTCGCCGATCTCCCCCCACCCACCGGCGTCCACCGCCGATGGAGACCTAACGCCGGATCTCCTCCCCACCACCACCGCAGGTGACCTCGCCGCCATGGAGCCCGAGCGGATCCGGCTCCTCCTCCTCCTCACCCTCCGCGCGCCGAACTCCCGCCTCGCCCTCGTGGGTGGCAACCACACCGCCGCCCGCTTCTGCACCCGCTAGCCCAATCCCCCCCTCCCTCCTCGCCGGATTTTCACTCCTCTTCGCCGCCGTCTCCGCGGTCTCTCTCTCTCTCTCTCTCTTTCCCCTCCAATCCCTTCCCTCATCGGCGATGCCGGACGGCGGCGTCGTGATCCGCCTCCCTGATCCCCGCGCCCTCCGCGTCGTCGCGCGCTCGGTGCTCCTCGCCGTCGCTCTCCTCTCCCTCGCCTGGCTCCGCCCGACCGAATCCCCATCACGCCGGGGCGACGGGGACGCGCACGCGCTCCTCCAGGCGAGGCTCCTTCTCCGCGACCTCCGCCGCGAGGGCCTGCTCGCCGCCCAGACCGGCGCACCCCGCGCCGTCTTCCTCGGCGCCGACGCAGGCTGCCGCCGCCACGACGACGCCATCCGACACGTCACTCTGCCGGAGCTGATGATGGCAGGGGACCAATCTGTCGACCTCGTGCTTGATTTCGGCGGGTTCAAGGAGGAGGGCGACAGGGTTGGCCTCGTCGACAGGGTGCTCGTGGATGGCGGCATCTTCCTTGCCCCGATTGGGTCGGCGAGCGCGTTCCGCCTGCCGCCGAATTACCGTGTGGTTTACGTCCGTCGGTTCACTGATACTTTTGTTGGGATCAAGAAGATCGCGCGTGTTGGAGACGATGGGATTGGCTGCGCCAGATTGGGGATGGCTGCAACAGCTGCTGTGAAGGAAGGATTGATTTCGTTTTCTGCTCAAACAGCGGACAATGGCCGTGCTGAACTCAAGAACAACTTCAGCAGGAAGCTCTTACTGTCTGACATTGCAAGAGCATCAGCGGCTCATGCGCATCAAGGATGGTTGAAATTGCGTGATCGTCCAGTGATCACAGTTGATTTCCCGGCTATAAGGAGTGTGAATGAGCTGCAGCCTGCACATGAACTCATCATTCAGGATAAGGCTGTTCGTGAGAGCAGCAGCAGATCAACAGGAGCTTGAGACTGAAACCATCTACAGGGCTTTGAAACATATCCTGTCGGAACTGGGAATGCTGAAGTGAAGAAGAGCATTCTCTTGTACATTGCAAGTCCAGGGGATGATGCTTTGTGCCTGCCAAAATAAATTGTTGGTTTTGCTTGTTTCTGAAGTTCTTTGTTTAAGTTATCTGTCGTGCGTGGTGATTTGAGTTGATAATGTTGTACTGCTTCGAAATGTTTGCTTCATAAGATTCTTCGATAGTCTCTCAATTCTTACTTTGTACTCATTGGTGACTGCCTGACTGGTGATCTCCAATTGCACTACTGTATGGTGCTAGCGGTCTGGTATGAGCATCGTTTGCATCAGATCATCTATCCTTGTTATCACTCTAGTGCTCCATCATGTGCATCTCTGAATAATTTTCAACAAGAAAACTGGAATAGTACCTTGGACATCTCAGTTTTCTTCTGCAAAAGTTCTCTCTTAATTAATCATACCGCATTAACAGGATGAAAATAGGAATAGTACCTTGGACATCTCAGGCTTCAGGGAGCATTAGGCATGACAGAATTTTATACAAACGAAACTTGTCTCTGCCAAGTTTTATTATGTTCACATGGCACAAAACAAATACAAGGATATACAAAGCAATGTGCTACATTGCAGATTTATTTCCACAATTCAACAATAAATGCACTTTTCCTTGCCCAAAATGAACATGACAGCTCTCATCCATAAGCACCACCAAGAGACGAAACGATGCATAACACAGTAATAGTTGTCAACTGTGAAATATCAAATATGCAGTATAATTTGCCTGGAATGACAAATAGATAGCACAGGAGCAACCTCAGAGGCTTGATTTAGCATAAAGCAAAGAATGTTGATCGAAGATGGCTCAAGTGCCCTTGATTACAACAACAGGGCAGACAACATTGTTGATGCAGAAGTTGCTCACACTTCCCAAGAACATTCTGTAGAACAAAAACAACTCAGAATTTGATATAGAAACCAATACAGGATGATGCATATTCGATATAGAAATTAAAACAAAAGGATAAAAAAGTCTCCAATCAAACAAAATAAAGCAAGAAGTTCTTGAAAAGCTCAGGCCCCGTTCGTTTCAGCATGGCCAGGATTTTTTCGCCTCGTTTTCCAATAGCACGCTTCCCAAAATGATTATCCGTGTGTTTTTTGCAAATTAAGTTTATATAAAAGTTTCTTTAAAAATTCATACGAATCCATTTTTCTAATTTTCAATAGTTAATACTTAATTAATCATGTGCTAATGATCTTCCTCGTTTTGCGTGTCCAAAATAATCCCCTCCACTGCCCTGTTTCAAAGGAGGCCTTAATATTGCCATGGTGTAGATACATCAACACTAACTGTACTCCATAAAATAGGAGTCAGTTGCGCCGAAGGTTTCATTAAATGTTTGCCTTACTGCTTTCTTCTGACCATACGATCTACAGGCTACAGAAGTAGGGCTGGCTACTGTGAAAAATTTTCCATGTCAAATCATAACTAAGTTGAAACTTGTAGCAAAAGTTAAATAATCCAATGCAAGCTAAAAGGTTCCACACCTCCATTCCCTGCTTACTGAATGCTTCACTTTGTTTCACTGGTATTCGTTTTTATATAAAAAAATTGCTATGCAATTTGACAAACCAGGAGAATTAGTAGCTGAATTAAATGGTTCGCAATTATAGTACAGATTATTTTCTTTTCCAGTTCCAAGCTCAAAAGTTGCATATTAATGCTAAGTGCCTGAGCACAATTCTGCCTTAAGAATGTCAAGAATTAAGTTGGAAGAAAACAAGTCAACAGACAACCATCACAACATTGTTGTTGGCCAAAAAAACAACTTTCCTAACAGGTACTATCCTGATGATGGTAATATGGTTCCAGTAACTAAAAAATTCCTGATAGCTCACTTTTTTTCAACTTTTGCCATTTGCATTCTCAATGGACGGAAAATAGTTACAACTGCATACTAATTCCTCATATGCTGCAGGTTGTGACAGTACAAATTATGAAATCGCACACAGTTAGTACATAGTTAGGTGAAAAGAATCAAAACCAGCACCAACTTAGCTAACCAAAGCAAGCAGAGTTCTTATCCATTACCTCTTGAGAGGCCCAAAAGCACGGCACCCCATGACGAGCAGATCGGCCTTGAGATTGGCCGTCACCTCGCAGATCTTCTCCTTGGGGTCCCCAATCACCACATCCGTCTTCACCTCCACCTGCAACAACACCATCCCAATCACCAATCGACAAGACCAGACATCAAAAATCAGCGAGCAATCGCCAGCATAAATGCTGCCGTTGTCTACTCTTCCCCCTTACATTCTTCTCGGAGCAAATCTTGAGCGCGTGATCCACGATCGCCTGCGTGATCCGCCGCTGGTGCGCCTCGATCGCCTGCGTGAACGCCGGCACCTCCACCTCGCCTGATCCATAAGCAATTAGGCTTTAAATTTGAAATTTCTCCCACAAAGATGTGCAAGAAGAGAGAACCACAGCTCACTGGACCAAATTAAGCTGTCAAAGACGAGGAGTGGGAAAGAGATTGGTTTGCTTACTCGGGCCACCGAAGGGGATGGGGCCGGGGTTGAGGCCGGCGGCGATGCTGGGCGGCGGCTGGACGTGGAGCACGACGAGGGCGCCGTCGGGGCGGAGGCGGAGGTTGTCGAGCGCCCACCGCAGCGCGTTCATGCTCTCCTCGCTCCCGTCCACCGCCACCACCACGCTCGCCAGGTTGCCCGTCGCCATGGGAGCTCGTTCGTCGCCTCCTCGCGCTTTCAGGGGTCGCGGTCTCGCGGCGGGGGCGTGCTGCCTTCTTCTCCTCTTGCTTGCTCGATCAAAGTAATCAAACGGGATGGCAAAACGCAAGCCTTCGCTTAGCTGTGTGCAAGCGACTTGACGCTCTCTCGTCTCGTCACATGGCCGCTGCTGTCAGGGATGCGCTTGGGTTGGGGAGCTTGGAGCCGTCCGATTGATCGACCGATCGAGAGAGATCGGACGACTCGGATGTTCTGCTCGAGTCGCTGACCATTGCGCTGTTATTTTTCTTTCTTCGAAGCGTGATCGACGACTGCCAGGTTCTGGACACCAGATTGATTTTGATGCCAAAGTAACAGCGTTGCTGTCTTGCAGAAGAAGTGGTGGACTGATGGTGCAGTGATTCAGGGCAAGTGGATGTGGTTGACTCCATTGATTCATCGGTTATTCTGTTGTTCCTCCCGGCACGGCAGATTTCACTGTTCTTGATAGCTTAAATAAACCCCGGGAAAGTTTTCGTCAGAATTTAAAGAGGGTTATACGCTTTCACGGATAGTAGTAGATGAATAGGCCAAGCATTATGCTCGCCTGCTCTGAGCTCTCCATCTTGTGAGCTAAAAGCTGCCCGATGCCCCGATGCGCCACGTAGCGAAGTTATTCACTGTCTATGCCGAGTTCGGCCTTGTTTAGTTGCATCCAAATTTAGAAGTTTGGGTGTAAAATGGAATGATGTGATTGAAAGGTTGTGTGTATGATAGGTTGATGTGATGGAAAAGTTAAAAAATTTTTTAAAAAAAGTTAGAAACTAAACACACCCTTAGCTAAAGATTTTCACTCATTAGATTATCACGTGCATACTTCCCAGGTAGCTAAATGGTATATTTTTAAAAACACTTTTTATATAAAACTTCTTTTAAAAAGTCAACAAATCCGTTTTAAAAGTTTACAACAGTAAATACTTAATTAATCGTACACTAATGTTGTAAATAATCCACTCTTATTAGATTTAAACGGGGTTCTAGGGCCTCCTTTAAAATAAGGGATTTTGATAAAGCATTTTACATTGGATTAAAAATGTTGTAGGGTCATTTCTTATGTTGTCCTCTCCGATTTGGATGAATTTGTAGGGGAAAATTGAGGTGACGTTCCCAACGAGCTCTAAGACCGATATCTCAACCTTTGTCATTGTCATCTCCCCTTCTATAAGTGATGTCTTGATCTAGTAAATGTCATCGACCATTGTCTTTGAGCTGATGCCCCGGTAAGCTCTACGTGGTAGGCCTCTCTTTATTCCTTGTTGAGCTTGTTCTCTTTCTCCGAACTATTGACCGCTTTGTTTCATACTCCTGTTGGAGTTTAATTTAGATTGATCTTAACTATACGAGTCCTCGAGACCCACCAACATATAAATAAAAGAAAGAAGACCGAAAGAAAGAGGGGACACATAATTCTCTAATGTTGACACCTAAACATAGCCCGGTTGATCTAATGCCACTGGTAGGATTCATGTGGCTCGTCTCCTGTTAGGATTAACCGAATTATAATCGATCATACAGTACCATTTTCTACAAGCTTTCTTGTTAGGGAAGGCATTATGGGATGTTATCCATTCATAATTCTACTTGGTTGTTAACCAATAAATCAACCAACAACTTCCTTAATTCTAAAAGATAGCAACTTATAATAAAATATGACACATCATAGAATAATATACATTTCTACTGTCATTATTATTATCATGATATGTTGATATGTGTCTTATTACATCATAATTTCTTATATTTTTGGAACGAGTGCCACTCATCCCCGCTCAGGTACGGTCTAGCCCCCAACATGGCGGGCTAACCATTTCCTCGGACATGACATGGCGCCCCCAATGTTGATCGTGTCACTCCCCGACCCCCCTATCTGGGCTAGGTCGGGCCCGCTAACACCTGGCTACTTTTTAGGATATAAAGACTTTCCTCACAGGCCAACACATGTTTTTTCTGCGTACTTTGTCCTTCCTCGTGCGCACCTGGGATGAACTTCCCGGTTGGTCACCCATCGCAAGATTTTTCCAGGCCAAGCACGCTTAATCTCGGAGTTCTCTCGAGATGAGCTTCTGAAAAAACTTGCAACTTATTGATATGAGAATTCTATCAATCGGTCGGGATGTCACATACACCACCCTCAAAGGACCCGACATCTCCGTCGGTTCCTCATACCCACACTTGGACAAACAATCAGGAACATCCCCCTCTTAGCCACGTCCGTGTGTGCAGGTTTGGCCCATGTGGCATGTTGTGTCCCCGCAAGGCCCACGCGTCATGCGCAACATGCCAGCGCCCTTGCGCCCACACGCGCCCGTGAAACCGCGAGGGTCAGCTCTGATACCATTTGTCACTCCCCTACCCCTGCCTGGGTTGGGTCGGGCCCGCTAACACCTGCTGCTATTTAGTATATCAAGACTTCCCTCACAGACCAACACATGTCTTTTCTGCGTACTTTGTCCTCACTCGTGCGCACTGGGATGAATTTCCGGGTTGGTCGTCCATCCAAAGATTTCCCCAGACCAATCACACTAAACCTCGTAGCTGTCTCGAGATGAGCTTCCGAAAAAGAAGTTGCAACATCATCAATCCGTCGGGATGTCACGGACTGTTAGCATTATTCGTGCTCTACTGAGCCTTTGGCACTGGCAAGCAAAATGTACAGCGAGCGCACCAAACAACAAGGGACAACAAGGGGGACAACAAGGGCGAGCCTGCACGCACGGCACAGTGTCACACTGCATGTTGCAGCAGTAGCACAAGGCAGCACAAGGACTGGACTGGCCAGCTAGCCTGTTTCTATTGGTCGAGTTATACAGTACTCCGAGTAGTCAGTCACCACACCAACCAGTACTCCATCGATCAGTACCACGTAGCATACCACACCAAAAACAGGGTGCTCCGTAGTACTCCAGAACAGGCCACCACCAGCAGCTAGCATCGCAGAACAGCAGTGCACGGTAGCGCTCTCGCTACCTGCGTCTGCCGCCAAGCCCTGAGCGCCGCTAGCTGCATCCGTGGAGCCAAGCGTAGGACGGAACGACTCCGCCTACTGCTCTCCGCGTGGCGGACTAGCTTCACCATTGTCCGTTTCCCGGGGGCGCGTTGAAAACGCCTTTGCGGTCGAGGGTGTGGATCCGCGGTGAGATCGCGCGTTTCCGGTGGGCAAAAATCCTCGTAGCCTTTTGGATGCCGCGAGGGCTGACGTTTCCGCTTGCGGTTGGCGTGCGGGTTGGGGCCTTGCCGCCTTGGGTCTCAAGGCTTCTGAACTGTCGACACGCCTGCTTCCTGACACAGTGAGATGTGTGCGCGTGCCCTGTTTATGCACAGCGAACTTGTCTTGTGGGCGTTTGTGTGCATGCAGATTCCGGGTGCTACAGGGTTCGATGGATAGGCAGATTGTTGGAGCTGATGGATAGGCAGATGTGTGGGCTGGCATAGCCAAACAAGGGAGGCATAGAGCTCGGCTTGGGCAAAAGGAGAGGTGGATTTAGGCTGGTGAAATTTTTTTTAAAAAAACAGATCAAGTGGTTTTGGACATAAATAAAAAAACTAATTTTATGGTTAGCTTAGAAATCATAATACGAATCTTTTAAGTCTAATTAATCCATTATTAACACATATGGGTTATTGTAGCACTTATAGCTGGTCAAATTAAGCTCAAAAGATTTATCTCGTCGTTTACGGCCTAAATGTATAATTAGTTTTATTTTTTTATTTATATTTAATATTTCATATATGAATTTAAAGATTTCATATGATATTTTTAGGAAAAAAATTGAAAAATAAACAAGGCCTTAAAAGACGGTCAGGAGTGACGCTGGCAGCTTGCGTTGTGAGCAGAAAAGGAGAGTAGACTTTTGTCCTCAACATGTCAAAGCCAAAGAAAGCCTGCGCCGGGGCAGGAGCTGTACTGTCGTGCCCTCATGCTTTTGACTGCCTTGCACAAAGACGCGACCGTTCCATTGTCGCACGGTTTCACACGATGAACATACTCCTAAGTGGAGTACTATAGGAGCATTTCCTCTATCTGATTTCATTTGAAAGAAACGATTCGTTTTACAGTTGAAGCTTGTGCAACCGCGGTAGGACCGTAGGAGATGAAGAAGATGACAGTAATGATAATAGCTAGGAGCTTCTTTAGATCATTGTGGATACATGTTTCACTAAAACATTGGTGTTGGCAAGTATTGGACCTAAGGTGAGTCTGTTCTATCCAATCTGAGTGAGTCATACTAAATTTTGGCGTTTAGATTGTTGCCATACGCCAACCCTTTTTGATTTGGGAAATGAAAGGGGTTCTAAATAATTCGGCAATACTAATGTTTTTAATCCAAACCAAATACTTAGTAGATGACAGAATTTTGGCATGTTTGAATTGGACAACAAACAAAACATGGCCTAAAGCCCTAAAGTGTTGTATAGTGTGTACTACCGTTTTCATATTTGTTGGCAATTTTTCGTCTAGTCTTTGGTTTTGGTTACCAAAATTACAATACTTTTTACCATAACAATTTAAAATGCATTCATATAAAAAAAACATAGGATTCGATTTTCTTCCCCCCTCATCCTATACACGAAAAAAAAACACGAACCATCGGAATGATCATTTGACTGGATAGTAGAAAATGAGATTAGTACATATTGCACTCAATTAAACGGGTGTTATCAACTTTTTAATAATAGGTTACCCACCGATTTCCGTACTTGATTAGGCATAGCTCTCATTCTGTGCAACATATCCAAATGAGCGTATATTACTACACTTCGTTCAAGAAAACAAACTAGCTTCAGAAAAGTTTCCAGTCAAAGGTTTTTTGAAACGCAAGCATAAAACATGAAAAATACCAGACTTTGACATAAATACAAGGGTAGAAGAGATAGAACTTAAAAAACACATGAATGCCTGTTTATTTACACAGCATGAGAAAAGCTAGGATTCAAAGATATCATCGTAATCACAGGAAATGGATAAGGATATTCATCCGTCGGCCCTATCCCCTTACACAACATCAATCTAGGCTCCGGCGTGCTATTGAATTTTAAAGTTATTTTCTTTGTACTTCCTTATAGTATAGTGTAATCTATATTTTTGTCCCAAAATATCATTGATTGTTACAAAAACTTTCCATAAGGTTGGACCTTATGTTACATTTCCTCTAAAACTGGCTTGGAATGAGACATTATATAGGAATATGATCAACAGTGTTCATCCTTTGTTTCAAATTATCGTTTAGGGGAAAAAGTCCTACATGAAGTTTACTCGGTGCTCCACCACGACCAGCATGTCCCGTCATTATTGGTGACATGCCAACGGCTACAATAGTTTCACTCGCCACCTTCGCCTTCTTTATCCTCATGTTGATGTGTTTAATCGGCGCGTTGATGAAGGATAGAGAGTAGTTGTGTTGACGATGGTTGCGCATCGAGTCGATGCACAGTGTCTTTGTCGCATGAGATTGCGGTGAAGGGGAGATAGATGTGCTTAGGGCATGTCTTATAATAGAGTAAGCAGCCATCTATTAGCTGCTTACATGGCATCTCCATGTCATTGGGACCTAATCTAGTATTAATTTTCATATACACTTTATACTCCCTCTTCTAATCTACTGGCCAATCACGTGAGCTATTTGGCATACAGTACATAGGAGCTTGTGCACTGCCGTCGTCAAATTAGTCGACCACTTTTCTCTCTCTTCAAAGCCAGGTATGCAAAAATCCTATGTCATTGGCTATTAGTAAGCAAACTTTTACCTATTGCACTTGTTCTTAGTGGTGCCGATGCCATGCCTTTAGGCTTGGACAACCACTCTCCTTGAAAGGGTTGATGACGTGTTTGCATGATGCGTGCAAAAATTTTGGGTGAAAATCCGATTTCAGTTGGTTGGATGAGCGGCGCACAACATCCTAGACATTATGTTCTTAGAAAAAAAAATCTTTGGGGTTATATATTCTATGTATCTGTTTGCCTGCTGACTTTCTTTCGGATTCGACAGGTGGATGGAACCAGTCAGTTCAAGCCTTCTTTGGTTGGATGTGCCAAGGTGTTGATTAAAGTCGAATTGCTTCTTAAGACTGCCCTAGTATGGTTATTACGAGATGGGACTCAACAAAAAATATTCCAATTTTATGATAGAATGATTCTAACATCAAAGGTTCTAAATTGATGAGCAAGACGATGTATCCTTGTTGCACAAGTATAGAGCATGGGTGAAGCAAGAATACGGAAGAATGGAACTTATTCTTGTAGCTTCCATTGTTTAGCCTTTCTTTCTTGATTTGTAGCAGATGGTAGGGGCAACTTTGTTGCATATGCCATCGCGCTAAAGGTCCTTAGTAGGGGTTGGAATTGTTTGGATCGGAGGAGTAAAAACACAAACGAATTATAAGGGTATTTGGATATATTTTACAAGAGAATATTTGGTCTCCATAGACGCAAATGATAACCTGAAATTGTTAATGGAGAACTATCAGCTGAAATTCGCTATAATCAACAAGATCAACGCTGATAAGGAGGCGCCTTTTGATACTAAACACCCTCCAACCAATTAGCGGCCGCGCATCAGCCGAAACAGATGGACACTAGTGCGAGAGACCGGATCACCGGCTTCACCGCAGCTACCCACCACAGCACCACCGCCCTCCCTCCCGCGGCGCACACAGGATCCAGGGGCCGGAACAGCGAATCCGGGCAGCCTCCTCTGCAGCGCCAGGCGGCAATCTCCACGCGGAGCCCGTGCCGCACCCCAATCCGCGCCGCCTGCCTGCCTCTGCGCCTCTCGTCCCTTCCCAACAACAAACCCGCCACCACACGGCTCCCTACCTCCTTTCCGCCGTCCTCGCTCGCTGCTCGGTTTCCCCCCGTCATCACGCACGCGCAGCACGGCAGCAGGCACGCGGCGCGAAACGCAGCCTCCCGCCCGCCTGCTACATTGCCAGTGGAAGGAGAGAGAGTACTGTTCTGGCCCGGCCGGCCGCGCCGCCCGACGCCACCTCCCCTTTCCTTTTCCGGAAGCCTCCCCAATCCTCTGCCCTTCCCCCGCCTAGCCCCATGCTCCTACTCCTACCGACCATAGCCACCATCGCTAGCCCCCGGTTTATTTTAAGATTTTTTTGGGTTGTGAGTAAGGTGTGTGGGCCCCACCTTTCCCGGTTCCTTGTGGTATAAACAATGACTGGGCCGGCCGGACCCGTGGCCCTCTCGTTCGGCACTGTTGCCAGTATGCCTTTCTCACGCTATTTTGTATACGTTTTGTTGTTTTTTATGGGCGAGAACGAGAAACACCTCTCTCGCCTGGGTTGCCATCCGTCCATTCATCGCCTTGCCTGCCTGTTGTTTCCTCGCTTTATTTATGTCGACCTGCCAATAGGAGCAAGTCCCCGTCTCGAGACCACACCAGCCGCGCCGCGCCTCGTCTCGTCTTCTTCTTCCCCTTTCCTCGCCTCACACACCCCCTCCCTCTCTCCGCATCAATCTCCTCACCACGCGACGTGACGCCGGAGTCGATCGGCGGCGAGGAGGTTTTCGTTCCCGGTGTGGGTGGGGGTGGATCAGAGGGGAGGGGAGGAGATCGGGTTGGTCGTTTCGTTTGGCGGCGGCGGCGATGGCGAGGGAGAGGCGGGAGATAAAGAGGATTGAGAGCGCGGCGGCGCGGCAGGTCACCTTCTCCAAGCGCCGGCGCGGGCTGTTCAAGAAGGCCGAGGAGCTCTCCGTGCTGTGCGACGCCGACGTCGCGCTCATCGTCTTCTCCGCCACCGGAAAGCTTTCCCACTTCGCCAGTTCTCAGTATGTTCTACTATCGCGCTTCTGTATCGGAAGTCTTCCGTGTTTGTTTCGATAGATCTAGGCGCGTTTCCTCTCCTGTTATCCCCTCGACTTGCAGGTGTAAGATCCGCCATGGCTAGGGTTCAACACCGCGAGACGCATGGGGATATTTTTTAAACTTGCAGGGATCTCTCCATTTCGTTTCACCCATAGTGAAAATCAATCCGGTTTTCAGACGGAGTGGAGGGTTTACTGTCGACCTGAATGAATGGGGATTTACTGTAGTCTTCGACTGTACTATTTCGAGGTTGTTCTTTTTCTGGTGCATTAGTAGCCCTTCTTATTTGGCCATTCCTATTGGAATACCGTACGGTAACTTCTGTTATTTGCTGTGCTTATGTGTGCGTGGAGTTAATCGATGTGTGTGTCGCGCTAGTGCTGTGGTGGTGATAAAGCTAGGCCTGCTGGTAGCGTACGGTCGTACTTGTCATTTTATGTGCTAAGGGGTCGCATTTCACGCTGTGATCAAAGGGGGTCTCGTGTTTTGTGCACCGAAAACTTCGCTTCCTGTAGTTGTTTCCGTTGTGATGCGTTTAATCATCTCATTACTGTTTTGTGATGAGAAATGGAGCTACTAATACACCTATATTATCCTTCGAGTGCCAATAATGCCTCTATCTTTTTTTTTTTGCCTTAGTGTTGTTACTGTAACTCTATTTACATTGTGCTGTTCAGGAGTTTGTTTGCTATACAGTTTGCCGATGTATGATGGGAAATAAGATAACCTAGGATGTATAGTACTTACAGTAAGCTTGAACTTCAAATTTGTTACTTGCCTGTGAGTATTCTTTGTGCCACATGTATGCATCCATTTTGAAAAGTTTCCAGCCAAAGAAATGTTGTTGAGGGATATTTCTTCCTGCACTTGTTCATTAGCATTATATATAAACAAAAAGTATGTTAACAATTTCTCTCTAGCTGTGAATGTATTTTATCATCTCAGGTTTCATAATTGCATTGATTTATAAGACCACATGGTAATATCTTGACATATTTTAGATCAAACATATACCTTGTTTTATATATATATATATATATATATATATATATATTGTAAATTCAAGTTCTGCATTTCGCATTTCTTGGATGAATGTAGAATTGTAGATTATATCAGATAAGATAAATGACATACTTGAATTTATGGTTATGACAATAGTTATTGCACAACTCAAGCAAGGAGTCAATTTCTCTTTACATGTCCACAGATTCAACTTACTTTCACAATTTGTTTTTAGTTCACTTCTAGAAACTAGAGCTAGTTGTTGGAATAAGATAAAGAACAAACCTGAGATGGCTGGTACCGTTGAGTGGTGAAAATCAATCATCCTTGGTAGCAATTGAATGTTGTTAATATCTTTTTACGTAGTGGTGAGTGCTGGCAGAATCCACAAAACTTTGAGGTTCTATCTGGTAAAAGCTGTAGCATTTGTGTTGTTTTATGTTCTAGGTTTGGATGATGTCTTGATTCTTTGTTCTACATTTGGGTGACCTAATATATGGCTTTTTTACTAGGAGAGGTTGCTACTTGCTCTAGTTTATCTGCATAACTAAGTTACTGTTTCATTTTAATGTGCAATATCTGCTTTTGGTGGTTGATTCTGTATGTCTATCGATGTCAACTTTACCCACATTAATTCGATCAAGGAAAACTATTTTCATTTGTGAAGGTTGCTCCTGCAATGTAATAGTCTACCTGGGCCAGGTCTTCATAGTTATGAACATCCTTTTTTTATTTCATTTTGACTGATGGTCTGTGGTCTGCTGTAGTATTAATGTATGTTGCCTTCTGTTTGACAGCATGAATGAAATCATCGACAAGTACAACACACATTCTAACAACTTGGGGAAAGCAGAGCAACCTTCGCTCGACCTGAATGTATGTGAATCATTCTTATCGTATACTGTGGTGATATATACTAGTATTTAATACTGTACTGCATAAGGCGTCTCAATGGTGACTAAACAACATAACCAGTATTAGATCATGTTTCAAAATTGGTCATTTTATGTCCGTGGAGGCATGGACGATGGCGCAGGTTAACATTTAGCAGAATCTTTGTGCTTATGTTTTCATATCTGGTACTTATTTGTTAATGTTAAAAATAATTCTTAAGTTCTCTGTATGCTGATTATATTGGATCCACATAATGCACATACTCTAATGATGTCCATCTTGGTTGTGTTTCAGTATTTGTAAATTATTTGCTTCATTCTTCCGTTGCTAGATCTTTTTTTATTAAATACTCGTATAAACAATTTACACCCCACCCCCTCTCATGTTAAACAAGTAATACTATATCAGTTATGCTCATGTTAAACAAGTAACACACTTCTCTACCTTTGTTTTACCGGTTCTCGAGAAAAAGTTTCCAGCATAGGAAGTGGTACACTATAGCACAACACAACACCGATTTGATTGTTATGGGATTATGAGCTCAAATTTAGTAGGTTTAGTAGGGATGTAGTAATTAGTGCTCATGATAGATTGAGAGTGTCAGGCCTTGCTATAACTTATATAGATTTTCTAAATGCTACTAAGCATCAGGCTGTGTGGGATCAGCACGTCTCTATTTTTTTTAAGCTAATACTAACAATTATATCTTTTCTTTTCAGTTAGAACATAGCAAATATGCAAATTTGAACGAGAAACTTGCAGAAGCTAGTCTTCGACTTAGGTCAGTTCTGCTCATATAGCCCATCTTTTATCCTGTCATTGAGGCATTTATCCTCAATATAAATCATTAATAGTACATGACGAATTTATAGACAAATGAGAGGTGAGGAGCTCGAGGGATTGAGTATTGAGGAACTCCAGCAGTTGGAAAAGAGCCTGGAAGCTGGTCTGCACAGGGTGATGCTGACAAAGGTTTGGTGATTAGACATGCATGCCATTCTTTTAATTTTCTTCAGGCAGACTAATGCACTATGAGCAACAGTTTGAGAGCTATATCGTTTTGCAGGATCAACAATTTATGGCACAGATCAATGAACTCCAGAGGAAGGTACAAGATGTTGCAATAATCCCCCTGAATCACCGATATGTAGTTCGGTAGTAGTTTTATTTATTTTTCCCTGCATAAGTAGAAGCATCCATTGCTGGCCTATTTGTGGTTCATTATTTACAATAGAACACTGGAAAATTTAGATTTATACTAGTTATCTCCAATACAGAAGGCAATCACTTGTGTTCCTTTGATTGGGACATTAGGATGAGAATGCTGGAAATTTCGTTGTTTCATCTTGCATTTCTTGTGCTGACACATTCTTCTTTTCTTTACAAAATGGCATGTACAATAGTTCAAGCAAATTTACTGAGTCATATGATCAGTAAAATAAGATAAATTGATTGAACAAAGTATCAGATCAGATCACGTAGACATGTGTGGGCAGAACACTTTTAGCTTCATAGCTACATACCTTGTAGCTCTGTTATAGAAAAAATGTTCTCTGCTAGATCCTCCTTTTTTTTTCAATTTCATATTGCTCTGTTATTTTATCCATTCAATCCCAGGGAACGTCAGGATTTTTAGCTTATGCTAAACAAGTCCTTAGTTTCAAATTTACCAAACTGTACTGGCGGTTTTTAAGTTCATCCTTTCTTCCCCAAATCAAAACTTTGAAGATCAAATGATAGGGTGCCCATTTGATAAAATAATTAATTAAAATGGAACTTGTTTAGTTCATCTGTCACACACCATTTACTGATTTACTTAGAACACTATTTTCACATTTGGCGGTTATCTCAAAGGGAAACTTTATGCCTTACTGTTTAAACATTGTAGAGATTTTCGTGCTGCTGTTGTCAGCTGACCAAAACATCATTCCTTGCGAAAAAGTGCAGTCTAATAGATAGAAAAAAAGATATAATCTACAATCTATTCTGCTACATGCATTGTACTTATTTTCCTTGTTCTACACTTCTACTGCAGAGTACACAACTGGCCCAGGAGAACATGCAACTCAGGAACCAGGTATAAATATAACTTGTGTAAGCTCTTGGTTTGTTGAGATTAATCCATCTCATGAACCTGATATAAACCTGTGCAAGCTCTTGGTTTGTTGAGATTAGTCCATCTGAACATATTCCTCTTGGTGGAAAAATACAGGTATCGGAGATATCACTAGCTGAGAAGCAAGTTGTTGATACTGAAATTTTAATTACTGAAGAAGGACAGTCTTCTGAATCTGTGATGACTGCTTTGCATTCTGGAAGTTCACAGTCACAGGATAATGATGATGGTTCTGGTTCGGATGTATCCCTGAAATTAGGGTGAGTTTCTGATGGCACTTTGTTCATGAATATCGATTATATTGTTATTTACTTTAATGGATTTTAAGGATCGCTAGATGTGTTAACGTATTGTCAAGGGGCATGATTTTAATATATTGATATGATTATTAGACTTTATTTTGTATACATGCATGGATATGAAAAATGTGTCTTCTATGCTTTTGGGTTCTGTTTGAGGTTAATTTACTGTGAGTTGCGCTATTGCTCTTGTATCCAGACGCGGAATGGAAGAAAGTGTACTCCTAAACTTTCCCCCATTCCGAGTGTCGATCGTAACCTGACAAACGTAGTTAAGCCACATGTAGTTCTGAAATTGTGTAAGAAGATTAGACTTTGATTTCTTGCCTGGAGTACCTTGAGTACCATACTGACTGAAGCTACATATGTATTTGCTTTGCCTTTCGGTATTTTATTAATTTTCATTGAAGATATTCTTTAACCTCTCTACAACTTGCAGGCTGCCTTATGATGCATGGAAGGAACAGTAAAAAGGGTATCTATGCAGATCTGGTTGCAGTTGCTGCGGCATTCGGTGAAGAGAGCCTGTGTTATTCGCCAAACCCAGACTGCAATAATCTTGCGTGGGAAGCGAGATCAGTTAAACTGATTTGTCATCCTTGTGGCTGCATGATGCGATGTTCCGCTTGTACTGTTCGTAGGATCTAAACTGAACTTTGAGATCTATTTGACGTTTATTATCCCATCGCTCTTGGCACTGCTTATGCTATCTCTTTACTTTGTTGTTGTTGTTGTTGATATCTTAATTATGATATTATGTGTCTTCTGTAGCGCTCTAATTATGATCTAGTACCAGCTAATTATTGTTGCTATCCTTTGCCCCTTATTCTCGTAAATTGGCTAGTGTCACGCTATAACCCGGGCTGCAATTTGTTTGTGGGATATGAACTCGTAATTACACCATTGATTTTCGTTAGGGATAGAAAGTGATGTGTGTGCTGGTTGCTACATTACATCGGCAGTTCGAGTGTTCGACACAGCTCGAAAAACAGTAACAGCTACAGTATCTGTACTGGTCCTGTCTCTTCTGCAGTTGCATTCCACACGTCCCTTTTTTATTCTCAATTTCAATTACATAACACTCTAGCATTATTTGAATGTTTGAAAACGGGTTTAGTTTATATATATAAATTAAACCATTAGATTGCCTCCATAAATTTTTAATAATATTGATATTTTTCATTAATATCATACTATATTAAATTAGCATCTGAATGACCATAAAGAAATAAAATTGGATTGATAGCATCAAAAATTCCTCTTCTAGTTTTGTAGCACCAAAATTCTTTGTTCACTTAGCATCCAAAATCCAGTTATTCCTTATACAAAGCAAATCTGTCAGCCTCCAATGGAATACACAAAAAGATTGATGGAATTGCTTCGTAGAGCAAGATTAATAGTAGCATCTGTCGTTATAGCTCCAATTTCTTCCAAGTCATTTGCAGCCAACATAATAGCTAGCACATACAATAGATATGCTTTAATAGTTCAGCTTACCTTTTCATAATAATAGTAATAATATTTTATTATTAGTGGGTTATTTCTATCTTTTTATTTACCTTTGTTGTTTGAGTTTTCATGCATGAAGTGGGCATTTTGTTTTTGGGAAATGTGTACAGCCAAACTCTAAATTAAACATCCACTTATCCTCTCTCTCATACTTTTTCTTTGCCAACTCAGGTTTTTTTTTTCCCAACTCAGTTGTGCAGTCTACATGGTATTTTTAGAGTCGTTGTGTGACAAAAAGGGCTTAGTCACTTAATGTAAAATGGGAGGATACTGACATAATTGCTTCATACAGGTTTTTGGATGCTAACTCGCACAAAGGGAACAGAGAGGGTTTTAGATGCTAATTAAGCAAACTACGGATTTTTGGTGCGACAAAACCAAAAACAAGAACTTTTGATACTATAGACCCGACTTTGGCTAAAATTTTTTTAGAATGTCCAAACACTCAAACTATCCTGAAAAATGATTTTTCCAAAAATGATTTTACAGAGATCAATGAAAAGCTACTCACCCTGTCTCAAAATAAACGAATTACTGGCTAGGAAATACTTTTTCATCCAAAAAAATCAACCTAGACTATGATGTGACACTAGAAAAATCGTAGCACCAGAAGATGTCACATCTGATCCGAGTTTTTTTTGGATGAATGGAGTATATGCTACTCCCACCGTCCCAAAATATAGTAAGTTTTAGAATTTAAAATTACTGTAAAATATAACAACCTAGGCCACTTTCACCACTAAATTGTCTACACCACGTCTACTATTTCTCTTCTTTATTATAGTTAGTGATTAGTCCATGCCTATATCTCAGACATCCCATGAAGACAATCAAGTCTTTTTTTATCACTTTTTAATATTCATGTAAAAGCTAAACTAGTTCTATTATAGGATTGTAGAAGTAAGATGTTTGGCTGCCAAAATCATAGAGAATAACAAATACGTAATTCAAAAATAAATGATAGGTAAAAATTTTGATATTATTTACAGTTTGAAAGTCAAAGTGGCACGATAAACCACATTTAGAAACTCTAAAATCAACCAAAAAATTTCAAATTACTGTTGTGACTAATAAGCTAAAGGCAAAACTATGAGATCTTTTTTTTTTAAAAAAAATGGATTCATTAATCCGGGCTATATATCCACGAAGGATATACATAGCCAAAGAAAACACGAGTATATAGAATTTAAACCTTACATCAAGGATAACACAATAACATGTAGAAGATTTAGCTTTAACAACATCTATAATACACCACCAGACTACCGCCTCTAAAAAACTTAATTTCCCTCGTGATTTTTTTTCATAAGTTCCCTTTACGCTACGAGATCATATACACAGCCAGACTACCGCCTCTAAAAATCTTAATTTCTTTCATGATTTTTTTTTCAAATAAGTTCACTTTACGCTACGAGTGTACTACTACTGCACTATTCTCAGTTCTCACTTCTCCTAAGCTGACAAACATGGCCCACGCCCCAGTCTCTCAGAAGCATCACCACCATCTCTCTATCGGCTCGCGGCCTCGACCACGCTCCGGTCCCCCCGCGGCTCGTCCGCCCCATTGCTGTCCCCCTCCCTCCTTATTGAATCGTCAAGTAATCAACCAATACCAGCCCACCCCCACCACACCACGCCCCAGTACACAAGCGCCGCAACGACACACACGCACATCCCACGAGGCGAACCACCCTCCCTCCCTCTCTCGCCGTGAGCGAGCGGAACACGAGGCGTCGCCGCCACCTCGAGAAGCACGTCGGTCGCTAGGGTTTCGCGCCCGCCCAGTCTCCTCTCAATTTCCCCGTGCTTAGCCGCAGAAGCGATGGAGGGTGGCGGCGGCGGCGGCAGCGAGGGCACCACCGCGGTGGAGGCGGAGGAGGTGGTGGAGATGGCGGCGGTGACGAACCCGAGGTGCTACCTCGACGTGAGCATCGGCGGGGACATGGAGGGGCGCATCGTGGTGGAACTCTACGCCTCCGTGGCGCCGCGCACCGCGGAGAACTTCCGCGCGCTCTGCACCGGCGAGAAGGGCGTCAGCGCCGCCACCGGCGTGTCTCTTCACTACAAGGTTTGTGCTCCTGGTTCGCGGTTCTCCCGTGTGCTGCGCTACCGGTAGTTTTTCTTCTGGATGCAGGGTTGACACGTGAGGGATGCGGTGCGATTGATTGTAGTTGGGGGTACGGGTTGGGGGATTGTGTGGTTTTGCACTTTTGCAGATGAAGTCGATTTTGTTTGCGTGCTAATGCGATTTCGAGTACTGATGAATGGTGATTAGGTTTTTGTTGTGCGCTCATAGAGGTTCGCATGATTTCGAGTACAACCGTAATTACTTTCGCAATTTTAGCACCGCCTCGGTGCGGAACATTTAGCACATTTGCAGTTTGTTTGCTGCTGAACAATCTGATCCCAAAACAAATCGGTTTGCATGGCCCCATTTGGTCGATGGAAATAGTATTTTCAGGTGACTATACGTTGCAATTGGTCGTTTCAGCTTTCGTTTTGATTTGTCCCCTTGTGCAACAACCCCATTACAAGTCCTAGCGACCTAGCCGACCTTTTGTTTTGATTCGACAAGTTTGCTTTTGCTGTTAATTTTAAGGTGTGTGCCTATCGTTAGTTCTCATATTTGGCGCTAGTACTTTGTATGTTCCAGTTAAGTGTTCTGCTTTTAAACCATATGGCTTAGCTTTGCTTTAGTACTAGTGATATGCTTCATGTGCTACTGCGTACTACTGGTCCCGGTACTCAAATTATGGGTCTATGGTCCTCCTTTAGTTTTGACGTCATCTCACTGCTCACTTGCATGGTGGCCTACTTACTTTCTTATCCGGTTTTCTGAGAAGTACTCGCTGAAAAGTAAAGCACCTTAGTTTCTCGCCCCAATTTTTCATGTCTTTACCTTATGCGGCTTTATTGTTGGTAATGTTGCAATGTACCATGTACTCCTGAAATGTTCAAGCAGAGTACTGCCATGTTTAGCATGAAAGCGGGCACACACAAGACTTTAACTCTTTTTATAATTTCGATCATGTGCCAGGAGGCCCAGGACTCAGAAACTTGGGCATGATAAGCATGATTTATCACAGTTTTATGTTGATATTCTGGTCGTAAATTAACTTTAAAGCAGCATATATCTGCACTAGGTGGACCAAAGGTCTATAGTGTCTATTATTTTGGAAGTAAGCCAGGAGAAACTGATGGCTGATAGAGAATCTTATGCACATCTGGTTCAATGGTCAAAATGATTTAAGTGAGGTACTCCTCCATCCAAAAATATAAGAATTTGGGCTGAGATGTGACTACAATGAATCTGGACAGAACCGTTGCACATGTTTGTTATACTAGAATACGTCATATCCTTGCCCAAATGCTTATATATTTGGACAGAGGGAGTATTCGAAAGCTTAGGTTCTTTAGTCGTCAGTTGGAATGATGATGGCAGGGGAACACATAAGTGGAGTAATAGTGTCAAGTCCTTCCACTTGACTATTGTGGGGCGACAGGGATCCAACTGCAGTTATCTACTTTATTTTGCTGTGGTGGGGACTCGAGATGTTGGCTGTCCCTCTACTTAACTGTTGTGGCGTACGATGCTGAATGGACATAGTTGGCATCATTTTAACCTTCAAATATTACAACAGCAGTCCATTCTTTGCTGAAAGAAAGACCATGATTAGCCTTTGTTGTATAAATAAAAAAGGGTGGACTCTTTCTTAATGTACACAATAGTTTTCCTTTCTTTTTTGGCATTGTGCATTGCTGGATCCTGAACTTCTGAGAAGGTTTTGCTAACTGGTTAACCACTTTTTTTGTGTGTGTTTTTACTCCTCCAGGGTTCATATATTCACCGGATTGTCAAAGGATTTATGGTGCAAGGTGGGGATATTACTGCTGGTGATGGAACTGGGGGAGAGTCAATATATGGATTGAATTTTGCGGATGAAAATTTTGTTCTGAAGCATGAGAGGAAAGGGATGTTATCAATGGCAAATGCTGGTCCCGACACAAATGGATCTCAGTTTTTCATCACTACAACCCGAACACCACACCTTGATGGGAAACATGTTGTTTTTGGAAGGGTTATCAAAGGAATGGGGGTGGTTCGTTCGATGGAGCATGTTTCTGTTGGCGAGTCTGACTGTCCAACTACTGATATTGTTATTGTTGACTGTGGAGAACTACCAGAAGGTGCCAGTGATGGAGTTGTGAACTTTTTCAAGGATGGTGACATGTATCCTGATTGGCCAAATGATCTCGATGAAAAGCCTGCAGAAATTTCTTGGTGGATCAATGCAGTTGACTCTGTAAAATCTTTTGGAAATGAATATTTCAAGGCATGCACTTTCTATAGCATCATTAGCAAATTTCCTTTTGGTCATATAGGAAGTTTTCACTGCGGCATTATGTCTTGCATTATTAGAATGTTAGCATCATCCTATGTTATAGTACCTGATGATGCTCATGTAACTAAAGTTTCTTCACTGTGCAGAAAAAGGATTACAAGACAGCCCTAAAAAAGTACAGGAAAGCCATGAGGTACTTAGATCTTTGCTGGGAGAAAGAAGAGATTGATGAAGGTTGGTACTCTTCACTGTTGTTAAATATTTCCATTTGACACTAATAGACTGAGGCATATCTTACTTAGATGATTCTAACAGTTTATTGATGCGCAGAGAAGAGCTCAGCACTGCGGAAAACAAAGTCAATTATACTTACAAATAGTTCTGTAAGTTTGACATCTGGCCACTTGTTCCATGACAAATCATAATTCAAAAGTTTCTTCCCAAGAAATTCTATTGGCGTGGCATTATTGATTCGTATTTTCTGAATCACATCTAATGATCTATTACATTTTCTGCAACTTCCGCCCCTGTTGTAATATTGAATTCACTTATGTATTCTTCAGGCTTGCAAGCTGAAGCTGGGAGATTTGAAGGGTGCTTTATTAGATGCAGACTTTGCGCTGCGTGAAGGGGAGGAAAACCCAAAAGCTTTTTTTCGTCAAGGACAGGTTAGTGTTGCTGTTTGGTGCCATATTACCTGAGATAGCAAATCATGCAAGTAACATGGAAAGTTTATGTGCTATAGCCAACATTCTTTGGTGAAACTATGGCTATCACGGCTTGCCCTGATTCCCACAGATTCTACAGCTGTGTATATTCAAATTAATTGCGTTTATGTGGTGAACAAACTGCCTCAACTGCATATCTTGTTTGGTGTGTTCATCTTAATTTGTGGACTGCTTAAAATGTGTTGAACATGGGGGTGTGCTTAAAATGCCATAGGCATACTTGAATTTGCTTTAGCAGTTAGGACTCCTGTCTCTACAACATATACTCTTGCTAGCTTTGATACAATATTAATCTGCACTTCTTGTTTTGTTGTTGCCGGGAGGATTTTTCTTAGTGAGTTGAACTCTGCCGAATTGACACAGTTTAACATGATTCTGGGATTCACAGGCACGCATGGCACTCAACGATATTGATGCTGCAGCTGAGAGCTTCAAGCATGCTCTACAGTTGGAACCAAACGATGGTTTGTCCCTTGCCCACTCCATTGGCTATTAAGTTCTCTTCGTTCGCAGTTCAGATATTTTGTGTTTATAATTCTTAGGAGGAATTAAGCGGGAGCTGGCTGCTGCAAAAAAGAAGGTTAGTTCATTGAGTTTATTAATCTTTTTACTGATGGACGTTCATAGAAGATGTTATTGATCTGTCACTTTCAATTATCACAGATTGCTGACAGGCGAGATCAGGAGCGGAAAGCATTTTCTAGGATGTTCCAGCCTTCAGGAGGTTCAGATAAGATCGATGAAGTACTCCTATGATACCACATCCACTATTATATGAAATCGTTTGCTTGGACCCTTGGGCATGACATCAGTAGAGGGTGTGTCATTTGGTTTATCATTTGTCCCTTTTTCTGCAGGAGAATAACTAATCCCTAGGTTCAAGTTCCCATAGTTCTTTCCGTGACATATACAGGTGCTGCTTTGTGAAAAAAAAAGTTCAGGTTGCTCTAAAAGCCTATCAGCCCACAGCAACTATTTTGCCAAAGTTCACACGGTTTTTCAAAATACTTCTGAATCTCGACTCCATTTTATGTTTTCAGGTGATGGATGAGGGAGTTTTTGCACAAGAGAAACAGTTCGTTTGGTCAAAAAAGTAGTTTTGGACATTAAAACCTTCTGTTTTTGGTATATAGTTTGCCACAATGCTATCGTAGAAGATATCTGGCAAATTGAATTGTCACTCTTGGAAAGGACTTTTGAAAGATCGTTCCTGTTCACGAAACATTGCTGGCAATTGTTCTTGCATGTGGATCCATGTTATTGCTAATTGTCATGATCCGAAGAATGCCATTACCTCCACGGTTAATTTTGCATTTTGCTTTGTGCTTTTGTGATGTGTGGTCTTATATTCATGTCACTAGTTCCTGTCGTCATCCTCTCTCGGCTCGCATCGCTACGCCCCCTGCACTTGAGATCGATGTGTTCTGTTTACTTCTCTCTTTACACCTTGATGGGAGCGTTACTGCGTTAGTACGAGCGTATAATCCGGTTTGTATTGTATACTTGTATAATATCCCGGGGAGGCTGAATATACTCGTAGCAGGTGAAGAGTTTAGAACTTCAGATGACTGCAGTTTTGTCTTTCACCACCTCATGTTACTGAACTATTGTTTCACCAGCACCAATGCATAACTGAAATAGTTTGCAGCAGCAGAAAATCGCTCTAGAAAAATTTCCACAAAATTGAGGCCACGAACAAATATGCGGAGTAGTCAAAATCCTATCAACCCAAACACCTTGTAGTTCCTCCGAAACGCCCTCGGATGGGCAAACTATACACACAGTAGATTCATTGTTCTGTCTATGCATTGTAGTTGTCCACGCCCAGATCCCTCAAGGCAGATGTGGCCGCATCTTTGCAGTTTCCATGCATCGCCTTGGCCTTCCTGATAAGCTTCTCCACACCATCATTAAGCAAGATCGTCCTACAATGGCAGCACATAGGTCAACATTCTGAAATTAGAAACTTGTTATTGTCATATTGTCAATGCCTGTAAAACGGGCGAAGATAGTTTCAGTTTTACAGTATTGTAACTAGTTTCATCACTTCATCTCTTTAAGCAGGTTAATTCTAAATAGCGCTTGTGGATTGTACATCATACCGGTTTTCAGGGTTTCTGACGACAAGATTACGGATCATAAGACAGGCTTGCTTCTGAGTCTGGGCAGAGGAAGGAAACTTTTGCATTGCCTGTATAGCCAGAGTACCATACCCAGCTCCCATTGCACGAGCTGCATTTTCCGGTGACCGCAGTGTAAGGATAGTCACCAAGGACATTACCTACACACATGTTCAGCTTAGAACAGGACATAAAATAGCAATATAGATGCTTCAATATCCCTCATTCATACTCCTGTAATACGGCTGTACCTCTTGTATTACTGGTGGTTCTTCAGAAAATCTGGACGTCAACTTCAAGAACCTATCAAAACCACCTCGTTCAATGATGGTAGCCTTGTTTGCATCACTTCCAGCCAGCTTCAAGCAGAAAGAATGTTCTGTAAGTATGATATCAACAATGTAGGATTTCCTCTGTTACAGGATTGATGCATTCATAATACTACAGACCTTGGACAACAGAGAGCAGCAAGATCTTGCTATAACTTTGTTCTTTTGTTCGCTAGCCCCATCAATACAGTGAAGAAGCACATCAATCCCACCATTTTCAGATATGGACCTGCATATTTCATCCTAAGGTAACACAAGAACTAAGCGAAGTTATCCTGGGCAGCTCATAAGGTTAAAGCTTACAGCTTGTTTTTGGCTTATGACAGCAGTTACACAGGTAAAGAAATTCTGGTTCAAGTACAACAAGTGTCAAAAGCATGAGAAAAATAGCAAGAGAACAGGTGTGGGAAGTTGGTTATAAAAAGCGCCATACTTTTAAAAGTATCGACTAATTGTAAATGTTAACTAATGGTGTGGGAAGTTGGTTATAAAAGGCAGCAATTCATATTCTTTTTGGCAGATAAATGGCATTAAACTAATGGCATAAAAAATATCTATGGCAACTCAAAACAAGCTTTTGAATAACAGTATAACCACAGTTTTCTCTTACATTGACAGCAATTGCCTTCAAGGCCGCACATGCTGATGGTAAGCTAGAAGGAGCAACTTTCTCACGTAGTGCGTTCACAAGAACTACTGCGATCCCAATATCTGCAAATCTCCGAGAATATCCATAGACCTGCATCACAAATGCAGATCAATTTCATATCCTCAAATCCAAATTACAGTCACTTAAAATGTTTCAAATGGGCAGATTGTAAATTATTGCAATAAAGGTTCATAGGATGTTTATATTATATGTAAATTACAACTAAAATTAGTTCCATGTCATCTTCATGTAAACTAGCTTGCCCACAATTTTTTTTTAAAAAAAATGAGTCTTTTTCTGTAAGATAATTCTAGCACATCATAATGTTTAACAGTACAAAAAAAACATAGATAACAGAAAGTTGACTATAAGTTGCATAATAAAGTGCAAATAGGTCCACTTGCTGATGCAGAACTGGACCAAATCTTCACAGTTACAAAACAAGCATATATATGACATACTTGAGAAGCCACCACTCGATTGTCATCAGGTGTCAACAGAACACGTATGGCATCATATAAGCTTTGCACGTTGCTATTTGATTTCTCCCCCATAACTTGCAAAATGAGTTCATCAACCTTCAGGTCCATAAAGCACTCTTTAACAACTTCATTGCCTGCAGATGCTGAAGCCACAACCCTAAAGCCACCTTCCAGTATATCTGAACTTTCAGAGCCTTCTTTCAAAATACCCATCACAATTTGGGGCCCTTCACTTTGCCTGAACTTTTCAGTGCTGCCAACATCTACAGATTGAATTGTTACTCCAAATGTCATGGACAGAGCAGAAATCAAATTTTCCATCAACAATGATATTTGAAAATAAACTGAATAACTCAAAGCAAAGAGGGGAAAAACATGTATACATAACCTGCAATTGAAATGCAATGCACATGGATGTACATTTCCCTTAAAAAGTAAATGATGTATGTGCAACGGCAGATCAAGTACTGGGATCGGTTTATGTAATACTGTGACTTAATAACATTTGAACCTAGCAAATGGATGATGAATCTGCCTTAACAAAGTTGTATATGAATTTTGTGAAAAGTAGTCATGCATCTGATTTCTCATTCCAACACACCATTCCAAAACATTCGCACACTTGCTGACTTACATGTCATAAGAAATTTATGTCCAAAAGGAAACAAGTCTGTTTCCACACAATGAAATACTGAATTTCTACAGCCGATATGATACTAGTTAACAACATTCTACATTTCTACTCATAACAAGGCGTACAACAGTAAGAAACTAAGAACAGTTCAAGCAAACCACATCCTCAAATGTAACAAGCAAGAAAATCCACATACCGCGGAGCAAGGAGCTTAGCGCCTTCAAGCCCGAGGCAAGCAGTCTCTCCTGCTTAACCCCAGCCGACCCACACAGCGCCACGAGCGCCTCCACGCCGCCATTCCGAACAGCGACCGCCGCATTCTCCAACCCCTCACCGGAGCACAGCTCCCGCAACTCATCAAGCAAAGAGACCAACATATCAACATCCTCCTCCGACCTGCCACTGGCAGAGGCCTTCAGCTCGTCCAGCACCCGCACCACCGGACTCACCTCCTCCGCCGCGGCGGCCTCTACGGGCACGCGCTTGATGATCCCTAGTTAGGATTGAAGCAGCGAACCGGGAGACTCGATCAGACGAGGGGATGCGATGATCGGAGAGATGCGGATCTGAAAGGGGGAGGAATTGGTGGGTACCGGAGAGATCGGCGCCCTGGAGGGTGAGGGCGTCGACGGCGTCGGCGAGGGCCTCGTCGGCGTCCATGCCGAGATCCTCCATGTTCTCACGGACCATGGCGTCGAAGGCGTCCTGGGAGATCGCGATCGCCATTTCTTCGTGCCTCGCTGGTTGCCTTCTGTGGCGAACTGGCGACTGGTGAGTGGTGACTGGTGACTGGTGAGTCAACAAGAGAGCGAGGGTTTTGGGCTTTATTTTTTCCCTTTTTTTCCCTTTCATTCAAAAAGTAGAGGGGCAGTTTCCGTTTTGAATTTTGTATTTGGATCTAGTAGGTCCCAAAATATTTGTTGTTTTAGGTTTTATAATACTCGTTGTCTTAGGTTTTATTTTGCGACGTTTGACCACTCGTATTATTCAAAAAATTATGGAATTATTATTTATTTTGTTTGTGATTTTCTTTATTATCAAAAATACTTTATGTGTGACTTATTCTTTTTTATATTTACAAAAAAAAATTAATAAGACGAGCGGTCAAACGCTACAGAAAAAAAAACTCAAACAAAACGATAAGTATTTTGGGATGGATGGAGTAGCATTTTTTTCCTCTACCTTGTGTATAATGTGCATGAAGAGATGTCCTGATGGAATTTTAGAAGGGGGAAATCGAGATACCCATACGAGTCTTTCTATTTCTCCGTCCAACTTATTTTCGTAAAAAAAAACTGTAAATTTAACTTCTTTTTCAATGTTTCACTTTCAAATAGTTTCAAGAGACTTACCACTACTGACTCAACTCCTTATGCCACGTGGACTTCCAATATGATCAAACAAATTTAACTCATACTAACTCGGCAATTGCTAACTAAGAATAATACTAGGTTATAGATGTTATGGATAATTCTGTTCTGTCTTGCTAACTAAGGACCGCGAAAGGCAGGAGGAACCCACCCTTGCCATGACACATGAGGTAACTCCATTTCTTCATGCTAGACGCTCGTGTGGCGCAAAAAACGTGAGCAAAACAACAATGTATTTTGTTGAAAACTAGTGAAAGGTGCAAAGTGAACTTGTAGGGATTTTTCTTTTACCAAAGTTAGTTATTGTAGGTGGCAAAGTATAAAGATCGATTAATTGTATAGGTATCTGGATCTCCTCATTTTAAAAATGATATCCCTGTATTTATTATATAAAGATTTGTACTTTTCATATAATGGAAAAAGAACCCACGACCGCAACGGGTGCTCAAATCTCTTTCCTTGTGGTTGCGGCTTTAAGCCAAAACACTCGTGTTTCGTGCCTTACACTTGCTGCAATATAGCCATGCGCAACCACAACAACGACCGCTAAAACAACTCTACATTTGTAACTACATAAAGCTTCAAAGTTTATATGTTTCTACAAACTAACATGTGACTAGAAAGTTAAATCTTGAGTTGTCGCGGCGCCACGGCCCACGGGGTTGTTGCGTATACACGCTACTACCTCCGTCCCGTAATATAACAACATAAGATAATGTATCGGAGCTAGTGAGATGCATTTGTGTGTTACAATGCTTGATGCTTCTAACGGTATTCCAGGGCTTATGGAACACCGTATGTGTGCATGTATGTTTTTATACTTATATACGTGGTGTTTATGTGTCTAGTCATTTGCGTATGCATGGGGTGTAATGGCGACTTACTCTGTCGATGCGTGTGCTCGACACGCAGGGATCCCGGGAACCCTTTTTTGTTCGGCATAGGGGTGCAGTGTACCAAGGCTTGAGTTAAGGGGAAGAAAAAGGTGGGAAGGAGAGAAAAGCAAGCTGAGCACCCATGACACATAAATTTATACAGGTTCGGGCCGCTGAGAAGCGTAATACCCTACTCCTGTTCTTGTCGTTGACATGGTATATGAAGGAGTGCAATATTTGGTATGGTGATCTTTTTCGCTACAATCAAAGTGTGTCTGACTCTTCTCTCAATCTCTTTTTCTTCTATCTAGATGGAACACTACCCTTGGACGGTGCTGGAGCTAATGACTGAGGTGCCCTGCAGTGCGAAGCTAGACTTGTGATCTTCTAGGGATGAATCAACCTCCTCTACAAGAGACCTGGGCCTCCTTTTATAGGGCCAAGGGGACGCCACAGTACTCCTACATTATTCATTCCACTCTTCGCCGGGGAGTGGTTCATGCTCTATCTTATCGGGGGTCTTCTCCTACACCTACTCCTGTTGCCACGCCATGGGAGTTGCTGGGGAAAAATGGGTGGTGAAGCCGTCATTTTACTGGTACCGGAAGGGTCAACCCACCTACTCCAGCAAGGGCCCACTTGTCGGCGACTCTCCAACGGGAATAAGGGTGACACATCCTCCCCCGGCTTCTCATTCTCTCTCCCCCACGCAGCTGTCCGTCGCATTTAATGTGACGGTGACCGGCTAGAGAGAGGGGCGTGGGTAGTCTGACAGTTCAGTCAGCTCACGGTCACCGGTGAAGACTTTGCTCTCCTTTCGTCCCGTGTAAAAGGTGATGATAAGCACTGACAGGCACGCCTCACTTCCCATTAAATGCGATGGGGCAGTGCCTGAGCACTATTCACGCGTTGAAATGAGTAGTTGGTGATTGCGCTCGCTCCTCTCATGGGAGAGGTGCGGGGTGGTGTGGCTAGGGTCCGGGTGCTTCCGAACCCCTTCCCTTGAGGGACAGTGGCCTCCAGATAGCCCCCGGGCCAGACCCCATCGGGCTGGCCACGTGGCCACCCGTGGCCCGAACCCTTCAGGGCGATCCAAATATTTTGGTATTGTGCGCCACTTATGCAAATGCGTCGCATCCTCAGTATACCCCCGGGCCCATATCACCGACATACTCCCTTCGTTCCAAAAATAATCAACTTTTGGCTATGAATTAGGACATGCTTTATGTTCAGATTCGTAGCCAGAAGTTTATTTCTTTTTTTTTATGGAGTGTGTACTTAGTTCACTGCAGTATGTTTTACCGTTTACTAAAGTAAATATGTTGCATTCTTTATTGCAGTGTATGAACTCAATAAACCAACTCATACATACGCGCGTGAACCTGAGATGCTCATACTGTCATACAATACATGAACTTCTGTTTAATTGTGAAGCGAAAGTATTACCGTGAGGTGGCGGTCTGATGTTCCGCATTATGTATTCGTGTTGACTGTTCAAACTGAAAGAGGCTTTAAGCTCTGTGAACGCTTTTGTTTTCTCACTTTTCGTTTGGTGCCATGTCTATACACAAAAGTTTGAAAACGATACGAGTTACTGCAAAATGCAGGAAGATCCAGTGAATCAGCTGCAGGACGAACCCACCATTTGACCTGGAGCATCGCCCAGCTTCGAAAAGATCCAAAACGCCGCAACCACCATGCAGTCGGCACTCGGCAGGACAAAAAAACGGGCGTGGAAACAAACGGCACGAGCAAGCAAGCAATTGCCCAACTACTGCTTGCTAGTTGCTACTGACGCCGCCGCCGCCGACACGCGATCGTGCAGGGAGCAACAAGACGAGTACCATCTGAAACCGAATCGCCATGTTCAGATCTTCCCCGGAGAAATGATGCATCGCACGTCGTTCAGTTGTTGGCAGAGGAATGTCTCGTCAGAGGGGCAAGTGTCATTGGCACGTTGTCTTTGACTTGGGAGAGAGAGGCAGTAAGCACTGAACATGGTTGATGATTTGATGTCCTTTTCTTGTTCAGGTGATTGATGATTTGATGTCCTTTTCTTGCTTAGGAACATGGCTGGCACTTCGATTCATTGAAGCAGCAGCGGCCTTATGCATTTGGCATAAAGAGGAACTGAGGAAGAGCCCAAATGTTTCGGTTCGTACGGGATCTTCTGCATTTGTTAATGAGAACGATTGTTCGTCAGAAAGAACATATCGTTCGAAAAAAGGAACTTTCAGCTACCCCTTGTCCAAGACTTCAATTGCAGTGATACCATACAACAAGAGCTCTGAAACAGAATGAACAGCATCGGTGGTATTGATGCGTGCACTTCTGTTCTCCTGTACCTGTTTACAACTGCTATTGAATATTGATGCTACTGCTGCTGCTGCTGCTACTAGAACCCTAAACGAAGTATATACTGAATAATGGTTATGAGGACCATGAGAAAAACAAGAACCACCGAACACTTTAAAATGGAAACATGGGTTCAAGTAAAATGAGAGATAGATGATGAATTCCAACATGGTATACGACAACATCTTCTTCTATCACCATGTAATACACAAAGAATGTAGTAATACACCGCGGTACACTGATCCAAAACACCAAACTAACAAAAACACTAGGATCAGGATCGTTTAGGACGTAGGAATTTAACATTCACCATATATTCCAAACAGAGCATCAGAAAACAAATTTACACGGTCACTGTTCCATTAAAAATCTGAAAAAAAGAGGAAAAAGATCGCCACACTGCGAAAGCAGTAGAATCCATCGTCCTTCTCCTACGACGATGACGAGAACCAACGCCATGGATTGGATTCTTACCTGTTCATCACCGACCTGGCGTTGCGACGATGGCCGAAATGCAACGACGACCCGTTGAACCCTTTCGCCAGCCGGTGCAATCCGGGATTCAGGCGAACGCAGCCCATCACGCTCTGCCGGTGCGGCGACGCCATTCCGTCCACCTCCGCCGGCGCCGGCGCCGTCGCCTTCTTGCTATGCTTCTTGTGCTTCCTGGCGGTGACGTCATCGCCATTCTCCGTGGTCGCCTTCTTGACAGCCGGCGTCGTGCCGAGGTGTTGGACCGGCGAGTACTTAAAGATTGGTTCTTTGCTGATGTCGCCGCCGCCGGCGCGAGATTTCGCCGCCGCTGATCGCCGGAATAGGAGCATGTCGCTGAGTCTCCACTTCTTTTTCATCCCGCCGTTGATCATTGTGGCCGGAGGAATGGATCGCGGCGACGTGACGGAGTCCGGATTCTTCGGTGAAGTGGCTGTTCCGTCGTCGGCGGTGGCGGATTTGGCGCCGGCGCCGAGAGGGGAGGGGTTTTTGGTAGACTTTGCAAGGGCGGCGGCGAACGGATCGAAGTCGGCGCCGGAGCCGATCAGCCCCCGTCGCCGTGGAGACCAAATCGGCGACTTTGACATCGGCGATCGTGGCGATGACGCGACGCTGCCGCCGCCGCCGTCGAGTAAGCCAGGAGGCGGCTTGAGGGGACGGATTTTCCCCTCGTCGAAGAGCTCATCGGCGGCGGTTAATTCCGGCACCTGCACGCTCTTGTCGAGGAGAACTCCGAAGTCGAATTCCGCCTCGTCCGCCTCCGCCTCCGCGTTCGCCGCCGTCGCCGTCGCCGGCGCGTTCTTCGGCTTCCCCGGCTTCTCCTCCCAGTCGAACGGCACGGTGGAGGTGGCCGTGGAGTAGGACGCGCGTGGCTGGAAGTCGTCGTCGTCGATGGCGCCGTTCCCCTCGCCGCCGGCGCTGCCGTCGAATTGGGCGTAAATGGCGGCGGCGCGGGCCGGGCTAGCGGGGGCGCTGGTGAAGTGGTGGAAGAGGTCGAAGGGATCGTCGGCGCCGGCGCCGGGGGAGGAGGTGGAATTGTGGTGGTGGAGCTCGAAGGGATTGGGGGATGGTGGCGCCGTCATCGCCGCGGTGGCCAAGAACGGGTTGGAGTCCATGGCGCCGCCGTCGACGACGGCGGTGGAGGCGGATGCGAACGGGTTAGTGCCAGTGTCCGCCGAAGCCGACGCATCCGGGAGGGCGGTGAACGCTGGTCCGTCGAACCGGAAGTCGTCCTGCGGCGGCGGAGGCGGCGGAGAGGCGGGCAGCGTCGTGAGCTCCATCACGTACGTAAGGTGTTCGACGGAATGGGTGATGGAGTTGGAGAGTGCGCGTCGTGGAGAGAAGGTTTTGAGAGGGAGGGAGAAGAGGGGTTGGGGATCGACGTGCCGGGGACTTCAAACTGAAAGGTGATTACTAGTTGCCATGTTGGGTCAGTCTAATAATCGTGGTATTAAGTGTTTAAGGCGGTGATGGCATGGTTTTGGATTTTTTTTTATCTCGTTATATGAAAGACATAGCCACACAAACTGCTAAGTGCGCAGAATTGATTAGCATGCAATCATGCAGTCAATAAACAAAGGACATGAATAAGTTTGTAAACCTCACTAAATTTCTATTGAAAAACACACATTGTATACATAATACAGTATTAAAGACCACAATTTTTTATGCGGGTGCTATATGTATCTTGTATGAGTATTACTACCTCCGTTTTTTATATTGTAAGGCGTCCTACGCCTTACAATCTGAAACGGAGGGTAGTATTAATTATTAATTTTGTTTTACAATTACGATGTTGGATAATTAAACAAAAAAGGGGACATCCGTTGAGGTTTAAAAGAGTTTGAACAAAGTGACAGCTGTATATTTATGGGCCATTTTGGTTTGCTATCAAAACTTGCCCTACCGAACATTTGGCTACTTGAATAGTAAATGTACTAGTTTAGATTGGAGCCAAGGAATTGGTAGTGCCCATGCTTCATTTGGTCACATTTTAGAAAATTCTTCATAATGTCTTTTAAATTTGGCTTCACTTTGGAACCAAACCAAATAATAAGCAACTAACTCTACCCTACCAAAAAAAATGGTAGTGTCAAAATATGCATAGATTTTGGCGCTACCAAAAAACTGGTAGAGTAGAGAACCAAAATAGCCCTATATTTGCCAATGTGGACTTCACCTACGACTCAATAAACAATTATCTCCAAATTGTTTTGATGCTCTAACCTCAAACGTAAGCCTCAATGTTCCTGCCTATGCGCTGGACAAAGCCTTTCTCAGTTTGGTAGGTTAAACTTCTAGTACTAGTTTAGCCCAAATTGCTCCCTCCCGTTTTCTATTAGAACCAACTCGAAACTCTAGTCTAAATTCCCGCAAAAAAAAATCTACGCCTAATTTTTGGAGACAGATATGAGATGAGAAATTCCAAAAAGGCCAAACTTACAAAACTCTCCACGCTCTCCAAATGTTCATGATGCAGACACGTCCGTAAAACGCCAAAATTTCCAAGTAGGAGTAGTCCCTAAGCAGTTGTGTGTACCATAATTCCCACCAACCCCACATCCACCACACGAAATTCAACCAGAAAATCCAAACCATCCAGAAAAAATCCTCTCAAAAAATAAAGATTTCGAAATTACACAGATATTTCCCCCCTTCTCCAGTTCTTCTTCTTCTTCTTTAAGCCCAAGCCAAAACCCCAGGAGAAAAAAAAGCCCAAGTAGCAGAGACCAGAGAGGAGGAAAGCCTAATCGGGGACGAGTTAGCTACGCCGCCACGTTGCCCCCTCCTCCAATCCATCCACACACAAAAAAACCGAAAACCCCAGTCGCCGCCTCGCCGCCGGCGAAGCTGGACACCGCCTACGCCATGGAGCGGGTGGCGCTGCTCCGCAACTCCGGCCGCCGCCTCCTCCACCGCTGCCGCAGGCCCCGGCCCGTCGTGCAGGCCACGGCGGCGTCCTCCTCCTCCACCTCCTCCTCCCCGGCGTTCTCGTCCCGCAGCCGCCCGGGTCTCCCCGGCGGCGCGCGGGTCCTGGCCGCCGCCGCGCCGCTGCACTGCGCCGGACGTTACTGGCCGCTCGGCCCCGCTCCTGGCTTCGTTCGGCGCCTCTCTGCCCCTGCTGTTTCCACATCGCCCTCACCCGTGCCCCATGGTGAGATAAGCTGCTTTTCTCTGTAAGTTATGTAGTGGTGTTATGTATAAGAACGAGCTACGGAGCTAGTTGTGAGTAGCGTCTCGCTCAATGTTTCCAGCAATGGTTAATAAACCCGCTTAGAAGTTCATAATTGATTATAGTTTAGAAGTACTTCCATTGTGTTTGAAGTTCTGCATTATGCTTGAGCTTATGAGTTTTTAATGGGATAGCTGAGAATATCAGAAGACAATGATTGCGAATAACCAAGCATTCAAAACTGCATCCCTTTGTTATTCAGAGTGAACCGTGTGACACTCTAACGCTCTTATCAGTCGCATTTGAGAATCAATGTGTGATCTGTGTTCCTTCTGACATAAGCAGATACCGATGATGTCCATGAGTATGCTGCAAAGTTAGGGTTTGCGAAGATATCTGAACAGAGCATAGATGAATGCAAATCAACTGCTGTCCTTTACAAGCACAAGAAGACAGGTGCAGAAGTGATGTCTGTATCAAATGACGATGAGAATAAAGTGTTTGGAATTGTTTTCCGCACTCCACCGTAAGTGCATTTATTCCTTGTTTCTTTGGCTCTTTACTTTCCATTCAATTGTAAGAAATTAAAAGGAGAAATTTGCATTTAAGCCTACTGTGATTTTTTTTAACAAAGGAGTACCCTTTCATTACCAGGAAAAATTCGACTGGAATACCTCACATCCTTGAACATAGTGTTCTCTGTGGATCAAGAAAGTATCCTTTAAAAGAGCCCTTTGTTGAGCTCTTAAAGGGCAGTTTGCACACTTTCTTGAATGCATTCACTTATCCAGATCGGACATGTTATCCAGTTGCTTCCACAAACGCTAAGGTGATAAGAATTTTCTAAAGCTGTTTCTTCTGTGAATATTTATAGCATTATCACCATTCATGTTGCTCTTCATGTTATCGCCTTGCAGGATTTCTATAACTTGGTAGACGTATACCTTGATGCAGTCTTTTTCCCTAGATGTGTTGAGGACTTCCAGACATTTCAACAGGAAGGTTGGCATTATGAGCTTGACAATCCTGAAGAAGAGATATCCTACAAAGGTTTGATTACTCATTTTATTCTAATGGAGTGAGCACCTTCAAAAGGTGTATGCATATAATCCTTTCGATATGGTTATTTAGGTGTTGTCTTCAATGAGATGAAAGGAGTTTACTCTCAACCTGACAATATAATGGGGCGTGTATCTCAACAGGTCAACTATTTCTTTCATTTCATCTGTTCAATCTATCTGTATAAGTTTATTAGGAGACTGTAATTACGTCTTTTGTCATATTTTGCTTGATATTTTTCTTGCCAAATTGAATAGGCGATTCGGCATAGCTCCTTGTCATGATTCTAGCTGCCTGGTTACTAACATGAAAAATTGTTAGTTCGTAACATATTTGTACTTCCTGCAGGCTCTTTTCCCTGAAAACACCTATGGTGTGGATAGCGGTGGAGACCCAAATGAAATCCCAAAGCTTACTTTTGAAGAATTCAAGGTTTTGTGAAAGATATTAATCTCATTCCAAAATTTGGTGTTCTCATTGGTTACTATAATGATATGTACTAGTCTCATGTTCTTACCCTGTACTTGCAATGTTACATGTTTCTAACTTTCTATTCTATAAATCTTTTGCTCTCCCATAGTTAGAAGTTATGATGATTGAGGAAAACATAAAGAGGAATTACTGCATCATTGCATAGTATTTTTCTTTTAGGGTGATTATATACATTTTATTGCTTGAAGATAAGTAATCCAGTGCTTGATTAGTTTGTTTTGCAATTTAATCCTTGCTTTTTTGTCTTATGTTCAGGAGTTCCACAGTAAGTATTATCATCCAAGTAATGCTAGGATCTGGTTCTATGGTGATGATGACCCAAAAGAACGCCTACGCGTTCTAAGTGGTAAGGCATCTATCTAACAATAGCTACTTACCTGTGCTTGTTCACCAGGTCATTATCCAATCACATTTTGGTGGTATTACAAGCCTCACGTTTTTCTTCCACGCCTTGTTCTTCTTCTGTAGAATATCTTGACCAGTTTGAAGCCAGCCCTGCTCCTATTGAATCAAAGGTTTGGCCACAGAGGCTATTCAAACAACCAGTGAGAATTGTTGAGAAGTATCCTGCAGGTCAGGAAGGTGATTTAAAGAAGAAATTTATGGTGTGTATTAATTGGCTGCTGGCAGAGCAGCCACTAGATGTAGAAACTGAGCTTACACTTGGTTTCTTGGACCACCTTTTGCTGGGAACTCCTGCTTCGCCACTTAGAAGAATTCTTCTTGAAAGTGGTTTAGGGGATGCTATAGTAGGTGGTGGTGTTGAGGATGAGCTCCTTCAGCCACAGTTCAGTATAGGTTTGAAAGGTGTATCTGAGGACAACATTCAAAAAGTTGAAGAGTTGGTAATGCAAACTTTGAAGAATCTGGCAGAGGAAGGGTTTGCACCAGAAGCAGTGGAGGCATCTATGAACACGATTGAATTCGCTCTTAGGGAGAACAACACAGGATCGTTCCCTCGAGGCTTGTCTCTGATGCTCCGCTCAATTGTATGGACTCCTCATTCTCTGTTTTTCATTTTGAAATTTAAAACAGGTATTTTGGACATATTAATGATTTATTGCCCCAAACATTTTCAGGGCAAATGGATATATGACATGGACCCTTTTGAACCTCTGAAATATGAACGCCCACTGCAGCAGTTGAAAGCACGTATTGCAGCTGAGGGATCCAAAGCAGTATTTTCACCGCTCCTGGAGAAATTTATATTGAATAATGCGCATCGTGTCACAATTGAAATGCAGGTCTAAAACACCTCATAAATTGTATATTAGAACACTCTTTTGGCGCACCATATATCCTTCAAATTTAAAACTTTTGTTGTGCAGCCTGATCCAGAGAAGGCCTCACGTGATGAAGCAGCTGAGAAAGAGGTTCTAAAGCAAGTAAAGGCTAGCATGACTCCAGAGGATCTTGCAGAATTGGCACGTGCCACAAAGGAGCTGAAGGATAAGCAAGAAACTCCAGATCCCCCAGAAGCTCTGAAAGCTGTCCCCAGCCTGTCGTTACAAGACATCCCTAAAGAGCCTATTCATGTTCCTATAGAGGTAATTATTCAGCTTGCATTGTGCTCTGTTTGGCCAGTATGAGAATTTATTAATTTACTGGCAAAGCTAATGTCTGAGAGTCATACCAAATAGCTCCTCGCCCTGCAAGATAAACTAATGGCCTGATTGGGCAAGAGATTGATTGGAAGTTAATATATCTGTTTATTTTTGTTGATTGTGATTGTGTGAGCTATCGAATTGAAATTTTTAGAGGAAGCTAGGTCTAACATCCTGATGCAAGACATGTTGCAATTTTCCAGTTTATGGCTAGAACAGAACGTAGGCTCCAAGAGTTTGACCAAACTAGACATTGGTATGGAAGATCCTTTGCAAAAATACATGGGAAGCTTTGCAATATTATAACTATAAATTGTTTATTAGGAGTTATGGTTATCTTTCTTCATTTTACATTTTTAATTGGACCGTAGAATGTTAATTCATGTCATATGTAGGTGGGAGAGATAAATGGTGTCAAGGTTTTGCAACATGACCTCTTTACCAATGATGTTGTCTACTCCGAAATTGTATTTGACATGAGTTCGTTGAAGAAAGAACATCTGCAGCTGTTGCCATTGTTCTGGTGAGCTAGTTAATCAATACATTATTGTTAATCCACCATGAAGATGCTCATTTTTTTTTGTTCTCGCCGTGCCTTCATATACTGTGATGTATTTGAACTAACTATCAACATGTCTGCCAGCCAATCTTTGCTGGAGATGGGCACAAAAGACATGGATTTCGTGCAGTTTAACCAATTAATTGGAAGGAAAACTGGAGGCATATCAGTTTACCCATTCACATCTTCGGTTAGGGGAAAAGAAGATCCTCTTACTCGCATCATTGTTAGGGGGAAGTCTATGGCAAACCGAGTAGAAGATTTGTTTAATCTGGTAAGCCTGTGATCCTTGTCCTCCAGTTTTAAATCTGTATAAAACCATAGAGGCAAAGCTGCAAAGGCAATACAGGGTGTGTAACAGGCTTAAATCTGTTTATTTTGTATGAAACCATCCAAACAAAATCCATAATCATGCTACTTCCATTGTGTTTACATTATGAAAATCAACTACTTTTCTGTTCTTTCAGATTTACTGCATTCTCCAAGATGTTCAGTTCACGGAACAGCAGAGATTCAAGCAGTTTGTTTCTCAAAGTAAAGCAAGAATGGAGGTAATAACTAGTATCATAAGTATGTGTGTGGACAGTCGTATGCTTGCATATAATGTGGTCTAATGATTTATTGAACACAGAATCGATTGAGGGGCAGTGGCCATGGCATAGCTGCTGCTAGAATGGACGCTAAGTTAAATGCAGCCGGATGGATTTCCGAGCAGATGGGTGGTATCAGGTAAGATTCTTTACATTAAAAATAATAACCGCCTGATGATTTTTAACCCTGCGGGCTTTCAAAACTTAGATGGCATCATCATTATGGCCTCATAAGCATAATCACATGACTATGGTCTATGGAGTTGTCTTATTCTTGAGATATACTTTGGGGTTGTCACCCTCTATTCAATTCAAATTGATGATATAATTTCTTGGTTGCTTTTTTTTTTGTTATTTTCATTATTTGCGCGATGACAAGCCTCCCTGCATCCTTGCATGGATGACACAAGTAGCCGTACTTTAATCAATAGTGCATCTTTCACTACCAGATTTACGTTTGACGCTATCACATTCTTTGGTATTGAAATGCTAATTTTTCCATGTTTCTATGGTTAGTTATCTTGAGTATTTACGTGATCTGGAGACAAAGATCGATCAAGATTGGGACAAAATATCATCTTCACTTGAGGAAATGAGACAATCACTCTTTAGAAAGGATGGTTGCCTTGTCAACATAACAAGTGACTGGAAAAATCTTGAGAAATCTAACAAACATATTGCCACATTTCTTGATTCACTGCCAAGTACCACATCTCTTGGAAGTGATCCATGGTGTTCTCGACTACCATCCGTTAATGAAGCCATCGTTGTACCCACTCAGGCAAGGAAATTTTCCTGGCATTAAAAAAAAAGCTACTCAGTATTAATAAATACTAATGAACTGCGAGTCCCAACTGATTTAATTTTCTGATTTTTGTACTTTGTTATCTGAAGGTTAATTATGTTGGAAAAGCCGGAAACCTGTACCAAAGTGGCTATCAGCTGAATGGAAGTGCCTATGTCATCTCCAAGCACATAAGCAATACATGGTTGTGGGACCGTGTTCGAGTTAGTGGTGGTGCATATGGAGGGTTTTGTGATTTTGACACCCATTCAGGTTCATTGATTTAGATATGTTTCCTTTTAAAATAATTGGTAACTCTTTGTGCTGGCTCAAACTGTTCACACAATGCTAATACCGTTCCCTTTTCAGGAGTGTTCTCATACTTGTCATACCGTGATCCAAATTTATTGAAAACACTAGAAGTTTATGATGAGACAGCCAAGTTCCTAAGAGAGCTAGAAATGGGTGATGATTGTCTCACAAAGGCTATTATTGGTACCATAGGTGATGTTGATTCCTATCAGTTACCAGATGCAAAAGGTTACAGCAGGTATGAAAGCATCTTCTGTGTTCTGCATGCTTATTTGATATGCAACCACAAAAATTTATTGTTCGTTTCCTTATGAATTTGTATATTTCAGATATTACATGTTGTGTTTAAACCAAGTTAAGTTTAGCTTGTATATGGTGTGATTGTGAACACAGTGATGTAATATGGACACCACTATGTCATTCTTCTGCACATGGTACAATAACACATTCATCATACAGACGACACTGAACCCACAATTTCCATTTTTCAGTCTAATGCGATATTTACTGGATATCACGGATGAGGAACGCCAGCAAAGACGTGAAGAGATATTATCAACAAGGTAATGAAATCCATGGTCCAAAGTCACCTCCATCCCAAAATATAAGGGATTTTGGAGATGCGTCTATTCTCTTCTATCTTACAGACGCACTGTCATCTATGCATAACTTTGTTTGGTTTTCATGTCGGCAGTTTGAAGGATTTCAAGGAGTTCGCTGATGCTGTCGAAACAATTAAAGACAACGGAGTCGTGGTTGCCGTTGCATCACCTGAGGATGTCGAAGCAGCGAACAAGGAAAATCCCTTGTTTTCAGACGTCAAGAAGTGCCTGTGAAGCTCCATTCCTGCTGCCTTTGTAGTATTTTAGTTTGGAACTCCTGAGCACAGAAGTTCTTCGATCTCTCTTCGCCTATGAATGATGATTCTGAATTCTGATACTGTAACATTGTCTTACACAGTGAGATCAACGCTCTCCATGACGGTGTCCCAATCATATGATTCTTTTTTTCCTCGCAATTTTGGGGACAATAATAGTTCAGGCTGATGGGCAAAGTATATCACTGTATTTTAGACTTGCATTGCTGCTTTCCCCCCTCAAACAAGTCAGATGCACGCATATATTTCTGACAGAAGATAAAAGAAGAGGTTGCTCAGGTTGGTTGCTCAAGATTCACTAACTCATATTGCTTGCTTCCGATTCACTGATTGGCTGCACGAAATTTCCATGCGCACGATTCATCTTACTTTCTGCAAATGCTCTCTCTTAATGAAAGTATGTAATAGAGTTATGATAATGTCAGAAATCATGATGCTTCTAGTTCTAGGCAACTAGTTGTTGATTACCAGTAATTACAACTCAGAAATAATCCAAACATGGAGGGCTAATCCTGCAAGTCTCTTCACTTCCTGACGCCGCCGCGTTGCAGCAGCTGCTGCTGCGCCTGGTGCTGCTGCTTGTGCAGCTGCGCGGACGCGATGGCCAGCATGGACCTCACCTTCGCCACGGCGGCCGCCTTCTCCGGCGGGCAGCTCGCCAGCGCCACCCGCAGCGACCGCACCGCCGCGTCCGCCCTCCCGGCCCCGAGCGCCGCGCACGCCGCGCGGTACGCCTCGTCCGCGACCCTCGCGTCGTAGCAGGCGGCGGCGGCGGGGGCGGAGGTACCGGAGGCCTCCCCTCCCCCGGGCGCCGTCTCCGGCGGCGGCTGCTGCTGCGGATCCGAGGAGGCGGCGGGGTCGAGCTGCGCGCAGGAGCGGGCGTACTCGGTGGCGGCGATTGCGGCGTCGATCTGGGACATTAGGGCCTCGGGCGTCGAGGGGAAGCCGCGGATCGCGTCGAAGGGGCTCCACCCTTGCCCCCCTCTGGCGTACATGGCTAGCTAGTGGTGCGATGCGGAGCTGTGGCTGGGCTTGGGCAGTGTCGCGACTCGGACTCGCGAGGAAGACGGCAAGGTCTAGTTCAAGAACGTCTCCTCTCGGCCCACCACCTACCGTACGATCCATAGGCTAATTTACAAGACGAATCTAATGACGTATATTAATTTATGATTTGCTAAAGTAATGCTACAGTAATTATTCTCTAATCATGAATTAATATACATCATTAGATTGGTTTCGTAAATTAGTCTAGGGATCGTGAGATTGGTTTTGTAAATAATCTATATTTAATACTTTAAAATAGCAAGGTTCCGGATGGCTAATTATTAGTTCTTCGGATTCAAACAGGACCATGATACTCTGATGCAGTTTGGTGCCTTCCGCGCTGACAAGCTAAGGACAGCACGGTGGTGGGAGTGCGGTGTAGAGATGTGTGTTTGATTATATAGTTCTTTTCGTGGGGATGGAAAGAGGGAATGGATAAGGTTAACTTTTTTTTTAAGTAGATAACACAACACTTCATTGATTAAATGACATCAGTACATAGGACATTCCGGATACACTTTGGAATTATATCTGTAAAGACATTACAACATGAAGGCTCTGAGTAACGAGCTAGGTTGTGTGCCGCTACATTGGACAAACGATTATCGTGTTTAAAAGAACAAGCTAGAAAAGTAGCAGCCATTTTCTTGACATCATCGACGACGGAACCGATACTTGATCGGTCACGCACAGTCGACAGAATTTTTTGAATCACTGTCAGGCAATCTAACGCAATGACCACTTTTTGGAAACCCTCTTCACCCATCATGGCAACCGCTCTGCGGATCGCTATTGCTTTAGCAACTTCAGGTACAGTGATCCCAAAAATGCGTTAATTGCAAGCCAGAACACAAGAACCATCATGATTTCTAAAAACAACTAGCACATAATTAAATAAAAAATACCTTTCAACTTTTTAACAATAAAAAATCCCGCTTCTATTTCAGGTATAAGGCTCAAAGGAGTATTATTTATGGAGATGAAGTATTAAGAGTAAATGCATTTGCCCATATTTTCTTTCAAGGCATTTAACTTTTTGTCACACTTGCAGACATTTCGCTTCTACGCATATTTCTTGTATTCAGCCTAACTTTTAAGAACAACTAAAAGAAAACTTTATGTTTAGGGTGAGAGGAGCTCTTCCATAACCATTTGAATGATATATGGATGTTGACTGTGCCCATGAAAAATTTATATACTCTTGACTGGTAAAAGTGCCCATTGTTCCAGAAGTATGTCCAAGTATCCTCCTCCTCAGAGTCTTGTAATTCTAGTACTATTTGTTGTAAGAGTTGGAATTGTGCGTAAGCTTCCATTGACAAAGGAAGATGAAAGAGCAAAGTGAGATCTCCAGTATGCATCATCTGACTATAAGTGATGTTTGGTCTGTTAGTGAAAGAGAATAAGTGTGTCATTTGGACTGACTGAAATTCCCCATTTTTCCACAGATCTTTCCAGAATAAAAATGTATTGCCTTGTCCAGGAGAGACATTAGCAATCATTTTATATAAATCAATTAGTTTCAGATTATCTTTCCACCAGAAGGAACCATCTGTGAGTCTAAGAGGCAGACTATTGTTGTAATAAAGCCTCCAAATTAAATTTACCCAGGGGAGCTCATGTTTGTTGAAGAATTTGTGCAAATTTTTTAACAGAAGGGCATTGTTCCGAGTTTGCAAATCAATTACTCCAATGCCTCCGTTTTCTTTTGGTTTACGGACTTTGTCCCATGTGTTGACACCAGAATTTGGATTTGGCCCAAAATAAGCCGATACTGAAGTAAAAGATTATTGAATCAAAATCAAGACAAACGGATCGGTATGATAGAGCTAATTTTGGTATATTTCTTCATCAAGCCGATATGCATATACATCGGGAAGGATTTCGGCAAGCCAGTATCAAGCAGCAAGGAAATTCGGAACATTGTAACAGTCCGATCACTGTAGCAATCGGATACTGTTAATAGCGGATACTGTAGCAGCGTGGTACTATTCACAGAAGATGAAGATCAATTCAAAAAAGGGAATCGTGAAGTCCGCACATAGAAGTTTAATTCTATCTATTAATTAGGCATGTTTTAAATATTTCCTTATGTAATTAGGAAGGTTTGTTAATTTCCTTGTCCTAGCCGATTAGGACTTATATGTTTCCTTTCTTATAACGGCTATATATAGCAAGCCGATTGAGTCGTGTCCTACTAGGACTCAGTCGACCCAAGGGTATAAATTATATGCCAGGGGTCCCTGTAAAAAA
>CM002480.1:23253874-23267736 GCA_000325765.3 Leersia perrieri
ACAACGCATCGGCTTGACAGCCGATCAACTCCTTGGCGATCAACATACACCATCTTGTCGGTTGCAGGATCAAACTGACTGGCACGCCCGCATCCCAACGTTTAGGACCTGCACTGGAGCCAAGCAGATCTCCCAGGCCTTCGTGTGTCCGAGCGCAGAGGACTCTATCGGCTAGCGCACCCGACGGTAACGCTCCATCGGCCTGTGGCAGAATTTCGCGTCAACACCATGTCACTAATGGTAGATCATGTTTGTCCAAGGCGGAACCTCTCCACAGGCAGTGACTTTTATATTTATCAATTTGATCAATAACTCTCTGTAGCAATTTGAGAGCATATATAAAATGTGGGTAGTGATGAGAACATAGAATTTACCAACTGAAGTCTGCTATCATAAGGTAAACTAGAAGATACCCCGCGTTGCTGCGAGATTCAAAGCTAACATTATTGGGACAGCTAAATGAACGAACATGAGTGAGATAAAGCCACATTCTAATATTTAGCATATGAAACAATTCATTTTTTCTGTTTTATTAAAGGAGTATAATGTATAGGAGGAACTTCTTACCAAAATAAAACAAAATTAGCAACATATGAGATTGATGTTTGGTGGTGGTGGTTGGGGGGAGGGGGCAGTAGGTAGGGCATAGGTGATCATAATAAAGGCTTCACAACATGAAGATGAAGGCATCAAGAAGATAAAAGTTTGAATATGATCAGTAATCTATAGAGCGGAAGAACCTGTTGATGGGTTGTTTATGTAAATAAAGTATAAAAACTGATGCAATCGATTACTTGTGTATTTACATCTGAAGCGCATATAATAAATAAAAAGAATAGTAATTTGTCATTTGGTAGAGTTTTGTAGATGTAGATTTGATAATTATAGGGAAAGTGGGCATGCTGAAGCGTACTATATGTCTATATTTTGCATCAAATCTCCTTCCTACCTTCGAAATAATAGAAACAATTGCTAAAAAAACAACATAGTAGAGATAAAATTGTGAGAACAAAGGGGATCTGAAGTTGTATACTTTTTTTTGAGGTAATCTGGAGCTGTATACTCTAGTAAAGAAAATTTCTTCAATGGTATATACTGCTAATAAAGAGAGAGCATTATATGTGTATTATTCTTAACAATATATAGTGCGAACGAAGGGAAACAAAAATGTTAATCCATGAACATATGCGTGACTACTATTACGTGTTGGCTGTTAGCCTGTTAGATACATATACACCTTAATATACGTGTTTCTGTGGCTGCACAATTGGAAGACTCATTCAAAGATCGATCGCTCAACGCCAGACAATAGAAATTCATAGGTGAGTTGTGATGCTGCCTATCAACCTGAAATATATAGCAAGGCTTTAGTTTTTTTTATCAAAAACGCTCATGCTGTTGGACAGAAGAAAATCACCTTTTCCAATAGATTTTGACATCAGCGGCAGGTGAGCTCAATTATCAATCTTTGGTTGACTATGGAGGGACTCGCATGAATCATCCATCCAAGCCAAGCGGAGTGTTGACCCAATCGAACACCAGCGATTTATCACAAATACATATCAGGGAGGCGAACTAATGCTGCGTTCCAGTGGGACGACTCGGATTCCACCAGTTGCATGCGGAAGTCCAAGCGGTGGGCGACGGTTAGGGTGCGACGTGAAGGACGGAGGTGGCTCTCAGTCTCGACTCTCGAGACGGCAGTGACGTACGCTCTCGTGCGGACGGGAAAGACAATAAAGGGAGTGACGGCATAATCAATTGGGCATAACATTAATATGGCCTATGGGCCTCCATGGTGCATTAGCATATGTACTAACTGATACGTGTTGCTCGGACTTTTAATCCAACCCTTGGTATTAGCGGATGCTTACTCATCCAATGGCTGCAATTAGCTGATGACGTGGCTACACCATAACAGGAAATTAGTATTAATTGTACTTAGCGGGGATCAACTATACAGTCATGTAGTCATATAGGTTAGGATAAATATATATACACACCGTAGAACACTCTCCTACAGTACTTCCCAAAAAAGCAGACGTAACGTTTTATGCCCTGTCACTTATTATGAGCGGGTTTAGTGAGTCACTGACAGGACAGTTCACATCCATTTTATCCGTAAGGATGGCAACCAGTTAAAATCATCGTTTTGTCGTCGGGTTAAGCTTAAGCTTTTGGTTGGGCCGGTAATTGCATGGCCCATCAATATTTTTAACGAGTGAAGTTCAAAGATTTAAGCTCAATTATAAACGTAGTGAATTCTTAAAATTACCAAAGTTACCGAGAATTTTTTTCCCTTTTTAAATACAAAAATCCCAGACTGCGTGTTCAAGGTCACAACACTCCGGCATTCATCAGAACGGCCAGGCAAGCACTAGGCTGAGGCTCATCCACGGCCAGGCGAGCACTAGGCCATCAAGTCCAGCACCACACGTCGCGCACGACAAGATGCCACCTGTGCCTGCTCAAAAGCCGTGTAAAGGTGGCTCTGCCTTCGGTGACTTGGGTACACGTGGGCCGTATATAGAGCCACAGAGGGAAGGGGAGAGGAGTTACTTCGCATTGGATATTTTGTCGGAATAAGTTCACTTTAACTCTCTTAAATATACACAGAATCTAAATCATATCCCTCGTTTGCAATACCAGAAATCTTAATCCTCGAACTTGCAAAACCGTCGAAAATAGGTTCTCTGGCAGTTTCAGACACTGGCGTGGCGGTCTACATGGCATTATGAATTAGAGAAAAAACGGTGGACCCCACATGTCATAATCCCTTTCCTCTCCTCTAAACTGGTACTCGGCGACCTCGCCATCAAACGCGGTCTCGCGGGTGTGGCGCGCGGCGTTGAATCAATTGCAGGAGAGGAAGAGGCGGGTGGCGAATAAGGTGGCGACACAACGAAGAGAAATGTGTGAAAGCATATCTCACAGGATATGGTTTGTTCACCCAGCATTCCTGTTTGTATTATTAGAGGTTTAGTTAACAGATTTAGATGAGCTTTGCTACCATAAGATGTATGAATTAGTATTTTACAAAATGATAATTGAATCAGTGGAATAATAAAACATTGGTTGGGAGACCTGTTATCGTCGAAATTCATTTGTCGATGGCAGATGTGACGACCATGGAGGATCTTGTTAGGTGCAGCCGGACTTGTAGATCATCAGGTGCATCTGCAGAAGAGTTCCCCCATCAATCTTTGTGTGAAACGTCTTTTGGAAGAAAAAGAATGCCCATCTGACTGAAAGTTAATTTGATATATGACTTAAACTTACAGAATCGTACCATGTGAAAAGAAAGTAGTAATATGTACAAAGTAAAAGTTAACATAAAAGTTTAAAGAAGAGAGATAGATATATTGTCTCCTTTTCAGTATTAACGGCCATTTTGATTCACTTGGTGACATGATAATTCGTGGGATGTAAACCTTGTCTCCAATGTTAGGCCCTGTTATGACCTGTACTTCGATGAATCGTTTGCCTAGCTGTGTTATCGTAAGCCTAGTTCCATTGAAATCCTGTACTTTGGTTGATGTTTCTTAGTAACATTATTGGCAAGCCAACTTTGAGTTTCAATTCATGGTTTGGTATTCCTGAAAATTTTAAACTATTCAGAAACTCAGCTGGGTACAACATGTCTTTGTCTTCAACTGTAGACATAGCCTTGCAGATTGTGCCTGAACTTAAATATGTGACTTCTTCTCCCGGCATTTGTTCCATGCTATAGCTGTTAATTTCATTGACCGTCTCATTTTTTGGGCAGAGGATGGCTCTTTCCTCAAAGTATCTCCTGTCTTTGGGTGCGTTTTGATTCAAAATCTTTTTGAAAAAAAATGTCACATCAATGTTTGTATGTATATTTGGAGTATTAAACGTAGACTAATAATAAAATAAATTACATATTCCGACTGTACACCGCGAGACGAATCTTTTGAGCCTAATTACGTCGTGATTAGCTATAAGTGCTACATTAACCAACATATGCTAATGACGGATTAATTAGGCTCAAAAAATTCGTCTCGTCGCGTACAATCGAAATATGTAATTTGTTTTATTATTAGTCTATATTTAATACTTCATATATATGTCTAAATATTGATGTGACATTTGTTGCCAAAAATCTTTAGGGCATCTAAACGCGGCCTTTGTTCTATTGGGTTACTTCCTTTCTCTAAGATTAATTCTTTTGGTATGTTAACCTAGGTCTCATCTTCTCCTGTTCCTGCAATTCCATCTCCAATCTGTAGAATACAGTTAGCAAATTCTTCTATCCTCCTTTCCTCTTCCAGAGTACATTCTGTTGCACAAAGGGGCATATTTTCACTGAGTTCATACTCTGTGAAGTGCTTCAACAGGTAGGATCTTTTCAGGGATGCAGCAATAGTATGGTCCTTCTACTGGAAGGATCTGCCGAAAGTCTCCTCCCAATACCACTTTCATCCCTCCAAATGGTTTGTTCTCGGCATCCTTATTTGTGAGTCTGAGTATGTCTCTCAAGCTCTTATCTAATGCTTCAAAACAATGCTTATTGGTCATCGGTGCTTCATCCCAAATAATGAGAGAGGTTTTCTTTATTAGTTCAACAAGAAATGTTCCTTGCTTGATGTTGCATGTAGATTAGTTCGTAATCTTTAGTGGGATGTGGAACCTTGAATGGGCTATTCTTCCTCCCTGTAAAAGCAATGCTGCTATACAACTTGAAGCGACAGCCAAAACAATTTTCTCCTTAAGATCTTGATCTGGTCATGATTGCCTTCCATAAAAATGTTTTACCCATTCCTTTATATCTATACCTATTATAAAAGTTGAAGGTGTTTTTGTCCTTTTCGTACGTTGTCTCCTTTTTTCTGATTCCTGTCCGATACCAGCTCTGCGTGTCCGCATCTGATTTTCCGTCATCCGGTCTTCCCACCTCGACTAGGCCGGCCTGGTAATGGCCCAAACTTCGCCTGCCCTCGACCGAGCCTGGCCAGTGCAAAACTGCGAATGAATGTCACGCGAGGAGAGATGAGGCGATGACTCCAGAGGCCAGTCCGAGTCCAGTCCTTGCTTATCCATCCATGTGTGAGCTGGCTTTTCACCGGTCAAGGAAAGACAAGAAAAGGAATTTTGGGTTGGTTTGTTTTGCGCAGCTACTGTTCAACTGGTCATGCGGTTTATTCAGTCATACGTTGGTTGTAGTGAGGGTTTTAAACTTTTATTAATACACATGGGGCCGCATCGGTTAGCAATTGGATTATAATCCAATGCCAAATTTTGAATTTTTAAAGTTAATTTTAGGATTTTTTTATCATAGTTCTTTTCTAGATGTGTCTTTTAAACTATTGAACAACACATATGCAAAAGTTCCACATGTAGATTATTTTTTTATTAATGAATATGCAATTTCAGCCATTTGACCAGTATGGCCAAATGATGAGGCCCATGCAAGCTGACAAGTGGAATGTATATGTAATTGCAACTAAAAGGTTGTGCCTATCAGATTTGGTCATAATTTCATAAATCAAGAAGATTCATGGAAAAATTAAGATAAGTTAGAAAAATGGCATGTGGCTAAATTGTTCAAAAGTAATTTGTATAACCAAATAAGGCAATGTAGTGGGACATGAACAACACAGAACACCGCATTATGTTTTCTATTATTTTTTTATATCTCATATCATCGAATATTGGAATGTCCAACTGCTTCACTCAGCTATCTGCTGACCACACTTTCTTCTTTCTTAATTTTATTAATCCTTTCCCGTTGCAATGCACGGGCAATATGCTAGTCCATTAACAAAGATTGACTCACCACTGTTCGTTTTAACAGACTCTATAATCGAATCATAAACTTTTCTCTGATCTTGATTTAGTTTGTGTAGGAAGGCATCGTGTTCAACCCACAAAATATCCCTGCCATAGTTGAGCTCTTCATTTATCAACCTGTTGTTTATGTCTCAAAGAACTATGTTTTCTAGTAATGGCATTCCTGAAAAATCTCTTAGTGTTTTGCCACCTTTAGCCAAGAGCTGCTGGCTAACAAGCTAGCACCAAAATTGAAAAGTTTGGTGTCACATAATCAGAGTGCCTTCGTAAAGAAGAGAAACATCCAAGACAACTTCCTTTTTATCAATAATGTTGTCAAAGAGCTACATTCCTCAAAAACACCCTCCCTTCTCCTTAAGTTAGACATTGCAAAAGCTTTTGATTCTGTTTGTTGGCCATATCTGCTTGATTTGCTTAGACACCTAGGTTTTGGGAGGAATTGGATCTCCTGGATTATGGCCATCCTTGCTAGCACTTCTTCAAAAGTCATTCTAAATGGAGTTGCTGGGCAAAGTTTTGCTCATGGGAGAGGCCTTAGGCAAGGTGATCCTTTATCACTGATGCTTTTTATTCTGGCAATTGATCCAATTCAGAAGTTGTTCTGCAAGGCACAAAGAGATGGCCTCCTGCAACCTGTCTCCAACAGAACGGCAAAACTGAACATTTCATTATATGCTGATGATGCTGCACTTTTTGTCAATCCAATTAAGGAGGAAATTGAAGTTGTGCAGTCAATCCTGCCGTGTTTCGGAAAAGCTACAGGAATGGTGACAAATATTCAGAAAAGTGAGGTCTTCCAAATTAAATGTGAGGAACACAATATGGGTGAAATTCTGCAATCCTTCCCAGGTATACAGAAATCCTTCCCCTCTACATATTTAGGGATGCCTCTCCATATCAGAAAGCTTAAAAGAGTAGACGCTCAGCCTATCATCGACAAGTTCTTGAGCAGGTTACCTAAGTGGAAAGGAAGGCTGCTTAACAAGTTTGGAAGAACAGTTCTTGTCAAATCGACCCTCTCTGCCATCCCTGTGTATCACATGACATTTTTTCCACTGGAAAAGGTGGGCAATAAAGAAGATGGACAAGATCAGGCGAAATTTCTTGTGGACAGGCACTAAAGAAGCGAATGGGGGTCATTATTTAGTAAATTGGAAGAGAGTGTGCATGCCTACAAACATGGGTGGTCTGGGGATAAAAGATTTAGAGCGGTTTGGCAGTGCCTTAAGGTTGAGATGGTTATGGAATGAATGGACTTGTCATGAAAAACCATGGAAGGGAACGCAATTACCTTGTGATGAGTCTGATAGGCAGCTTTTTCGGGCTTCCACCGAGATAACAATTGGAAATGGAAATAAAGCTAGATTCTGTAGTGATAGATGGCTACAAGGTTCTGCTCCTAAGGAGATTGCTCCCAATCTTTTCAAATTAGCTCATAGGAAAAACAGGATTGTGTCACAGGAACTTCAAAACAATGTTTGGCTTAGGGCAATGAGGAAGATTTCAACGCAACAGGAAGCTCTTGAATTTGTTCTTTTATGGCAGCTCATCCAACTGATTCAGCTCAATGAGGGTGCAAAAGATACCATGCGATGGCGATGGACTGCTGATGGTGTCTATACAGCGAGCTCCGCATACAAGGCACAATTCACAGGTACTGTCACTGACTACAGGTACAACCAAATTTGGAAGGCAAAATCTAAAAACAAATGTAAGTTTTTCGGCTGGCTTCTCGCTCAAAAGAAAATTCTGACAGCTGACAGATTACAGGTGAGAGGTTGGCCTCATTCTACTTTCTGCCCGATGTGTGGAACTCAAGCAGAAACTGCGCAACATCTCGTTATGAACTGCGCTTTTGTGAGACAGGTTTGGAATCAACTGGCTCAGCGACGACAAATCAACCTATCGGCGATGCATCGTTTCCAGGGAGATTTTTTAGCCTGGTGGTCTGTTGCTAGAAAAATAATTGTGACCAATCACCGACGTGTTTTTGATGGCCTAATCATCTATGCGGTCTGGAGTATTTGGTCACAACGGAATGACAGGATCTTCAACAACATCTATGAGATGCCATCAGAGGTTGCCGACAATGCGATCAACTTATGTAGGGAGAGACAGAACATCATGGCGCAAAGTTAACTCCTTTGTTTTACTGTAACCTTCTATGTTGAGGCTGCAGACCCACGGTCTGACATACTTGTTGTATTCTTCTCAAACTCTCTATAAATGAAATGGCAGAACTCCTGCCTCCTTCCTCGAAAAAAAAGACTTCTAAATTCTAATCTAGGAGGAGTTGAGTTCCAGCGTTTGAAATCTCATGATTTTTCGTTGGTGCCGTAGAATGTCCTCGGATAGTAGTTCCCAGTTGGTTTCCCACAATTTTGTTGGGTCTGTGACCTCACAGAATAAAAGGATTGTGCAGAAGAGTTGGCGCATTCGATGAGCAGAAGCTGTATGTGATGCTTACTTGATGCAGTCATCCCATTCTTTGTCGTCGTCATTCGTCAAGCAGCTCAAGAGCATAGCATGCTGATTTGTATGTTGGATGGACCACACCGCCACTGTTCGAATTTCTTCGTATGACCTGCATCCTCTGACTGTATTTAGGAGCATCCTTAACCAGTACTTCTCACTGTAGAAGGTTGCACATAGTAAATTCTGCCTATGTTTTTTTTTTTCCGCCACGCCTCTGTCTCCATTCTTTTTTATCTGAATGCCAAGTCCTCGTGTTGTCTGTTGGTGGTCATCCATTCAGTGAATGGTGTTTTCTCTATGCCGGGCCGAGAGACAATCTGATGAGTCTGGGAAAACAACAATATGTTCATTTTCAAGGTGAGATTGTGACCTTCCCACTTCAGGTTCTCTATGTTGGAGTGGGAACTGAAATATGCGCCAGGGTGCCTCACATCCTGATATATACCTAGCATCAAGGTACCTCTTGATCTCGTCCTCCTTTTTTGATTATTTTTTCCTTCTGCAACAGGCTCTTGAGTTTCTATTAACACTGTGGTTCGATCTTCTCCTTTGTGGATGTATTTAAATAAATACTTTATAGACCCTGATCTATTGCACCATTCAACATTGATGTGTGCTTGGTACTTGATCAGTAATTTTTTATCATATGGCATGGTGTATCTGCTGTCCAATTCTACTCCATTTCTTGTCACAGTATTTCCATCATTTCTGCGCCTGTAGACTGGATATTATCCTCATCTAGAATTGTCTCATTGCAAAAACTTTTAGGAAAATGCTTTGCACAACATTTATGCACCATGCATGTTGAATCTGGGTTTGCTTCTCCACATGGTCCATGCATCATGTAGTTCTTTACAGCTTCATAACCTTCTTTATCATCCTTTTCATTTGGAATTTCCGCTGATATAATCTTGTTGATCTGTGAAGACGTGGGGTCTTTATCATCTGGGTGCAGAAATGCCAATATGTGTGCATGAGGGAGGTCTCTTTTTTGGAATCCAATAGTGTAGACAACTGAAACGCAATAAATCAAAGTAATTATGGTTTGCATTGAATTATATACACTGAAGGCAATATAAAGTTGCCACTTAACATTTTTGGGGGATTATAAGTTGGCAGATTATTAAGATGCATCGATTTGTTTTAAGAAACAATAAGGCTGATCACAGATTTAAGACTAAATACATAGTAAAAGGGAGTGCTTACTTGCAGTTGTTTGTCCAAACATTTTATTATTCTTTATGTCATTCATAAATTCCTTTAGTTTCATCATGAATACTCTGTCAACAATGTCAGGGCAATCTTCTGGTTTTTTTTCCTGAAATAAGGTGTAACATATTCTGTATCTCTGGCTATTTTGGGTTGCATGTAAAAGTGATGACTAGGTCAGGGTATCCTGCCCAATGGCAAATTGCCGTCGTCTTGATAATTCTGCTGTTTATTTCTAGGGCTCCTAGTATATGATGAAGGCAAGATTATTCTTTGGCCAACTAGTTCAGTTCTTGTCTCCATTTTCAATTGCATCATGTAGTCCTTTGTACAATCCTGTCCTAAGTTGACCTTAGTTCTTTACCAATTTAGTCTCCATTGTTCGATGCATGTAGCTGCATCAACTAAAAATTGGAGGAATAGATGCCCACAGCCCACTCATTTGCAAGGTTGCTGCTTGATTCAGACGTTGCTGGATTCGGTACGCATAGTATTCTAGTACTGTCTTTTTCCTGAACGACCTTTGATATTTTGGTAAGGTATCTCAGGTCTGAAACCATCTTCTCCATAAGGAAAAATCAGAGGGTACTGCAATCGTCATGTAGCTTGAGTGCAATTCTGAGATTCTATGTAGCATTTTGTCTTTTGTTTCAACTATTATGTCATTTTTTGTGTTACTCTGCCTTGATTTTGATGCAATTATTTTATTCTGCACCTCATTCTCTGTATCATATATATATATAGCTGATAAAATTTCGTCTTATCACCTTCTTTCGGAAGCAATGTGCCAATTTGATGATAGTTCTGCCCATTCAAACAAAAAACATATGGTCCACCTCCTCGCCTATTATTCTCATAGTCGATCGTCCCTCCCATTGAAGTGAATGCAAACATTGAGTTGTATATCCTGATATTTTTGCGGAAATTTGCTGATTGTCTTCTTTCATCTGATCTTAGGAACTGTTGACGAATGTTGTTTCATTGGCGGTAATTTGACTTTCCCATCTTTGCAGACCACTCCAAATCTTGGATTAGCTACATTTCCTGTGTTTGTGCTTCGTTCTTCAGCCATTGCAGAACTGTCAAACAGATGTTGGCTTCCCAAAATTTAAAACCTGCATATCATGTTTAGATGAATTCGACACTTCCCTAATACTGTTTTTGCTAGTCAACTGCTCTTCAGCACATCCCTCCAGCAAGTTCAAAATTGAGAGAATTCGGTTCATAGAAAACGGGCCGGTACCAAAAAATAGCACAAAATTTTCCGCGTTTTGGCTGGGAGCACATGTCACTGGTTTTCTTCTGATTTATAGCACTTCCGTCCAACTGCTACTCCATACGTTTAGCTAACCGTGGATTGGGATGAAAAAAAGACAAAAATGCCCTTGTCTTCTTTGCATTAGTCATGGTTAGGCTGGACCATATACTACATCTTCATTGTCGGTCAATAGTGACAGAGAGGAGGTGGCGATGGCGACGGGCGGAGACGACGGCATGGTGCTTCAACAAAATGTTTCCCATGACGGCTGCTGACGGCGGCGATGGGGATCGATGGCGGCCGCATTGCAAAGCTAGCGCGGCGGCTTTCCCACGTGTCGTTGCGCGGCCATGGTGCCATGGTGCAGCCCTTCACCAGCATTCTTGCTGCTAGCTCACCACCCTTCCGCTGTCGGTCCCGTCATCAGCTTCGGCGCAGTGGCGGAATATAATATCTATACATATATAATGAATATATGAAAATAAGGTATATTCAACCAAAAAAATCTAATTTATATTTGTGTAATTTATATTTGTGTAGTTCTATTTCTCTCCTTCTGTATTCATCCTCTATTCTAATTCTAATAGCCCAGTTGACGGCTAATGAACGCATTTGACGATAATTTTTTTTACCCCTATATTTTGTATACTCATATTTTAAATCTTGGGCCCGCCACTGCTTTGGCGCCTGCCCCGAATTGGGCAGCGGCACCATGCCCTTCCGTCCCTTGCCGACGCTGGCCACCGTCATGTCGTCCGGACGCCTCCGTAACCAGCTGTTCCGGCCGCAGCCGTACCAGCAGCTGTATAATTAGGCGGCGACGGCGGCAAGGTCTAATTCGGCGGCGGCGACGGTATGTTCCTGCGCAAGTTTGACTCCTTGCCGCCGGTGGTCATGCTGCTACTGTTGAAGCATCCAGGCGGCGCAGATGATGCCCAAGACGACATCTTCTAACAACGTTATTGTCTACAACTTTGGATGATTAATTAGACTTTGGATGATTAATTCGCAGGCATCATTGTGCTGGGTTATTAAGAGGTAAGCTTCGGTTTGTACGAGCATACGCAAAGAAAAGCTAAGGGCATTTATGTCATTTCTCCTCCTACTTCACGGCTGACGAAACGTTTGGAGCAGCATTCTGGACGGAAGTGCAATAAATCGGAAGAAAACCAGTGGCACGTGCTCTCAGCCAAAATGTGGAATATTTTGTACTACTTTTTAGTACAGGCCTATTTTTTATGTTATATACCGAATTTTCTCTTAAAGATTTACTCTTCACTCTAAGCTGCCCTCCCGCACATCCCTTATGCGAGTTAGAATTTTACTCCCCACTCAACCGTCCTCCTGATCATCCCTCTAGCGAGTTAAAGTTTTACTTCCACTCTAAGTTGCCCTCTCGCATATCCCTCTAGCGAGTTAAAATTTTATTCTCCACTTTAAGCTGTCGTCCCGCATATTTTTTATACGAGTTAAAATTTTACTCTCCAATGTCAACTGCCTTTCCGCACATACCATATGCTAGTTTAAATTTGAGCCAATTGTATAACTGACCCTATTTTAAAGTCTAACTACAAATTTGGTCATATTTTTTTCACTTTGTATTTTTGACACCGGTTTTTAAAAATAAAGTTTCTGTTTGACCCTGCAGTTACATTTCCAGAGATGGCACCAAAAAATTAAAAGATAAATTAGACAAAAGGAAATGACACAAATGCCCATCACTATCTCTTCTTTCCTAGCTTCGTTCGACTGGTCTCTCTGCACAGGACAGGAGGCGTGGCGGCGGCGGCGTGACCGGTGTGCGGGCAGCACGGGCGGCGGCGAAGGCGCGGGGCGCAAGACAGCGCCGCGCGGTGCCACGAACCCCAGCACGCGGGCGCGTTGGCGCAACCCTAGCGCGGCGTGCAGTGCGGCAAGGCAACCACTAGGTGCCGGGATGCGATGACTGCCCGTCGGAGCTGGCCAAGAAGGTCAACGGCCGCATGGTGGTGTGCCGGAGCGCCTGTGATGTGTTCGACACCGACCAGTACTGCTGCAGGGACACGTTCGGCAACCCGTCCACGTGCCAGCCGACGTTCTACTCCAGAAGTTCAAGGTGCGCGGCATGCCCCACGCCTACAGCTATGCTTACCATTTCCAGCATCTTCACCTTCTCCAATGCCAACTACACCATTACCTTCTGCTCCAACAGGTCTTATTAGCTCCTTAATTTCTGAAATAATTAAATTAAGTTCATGCTGTCACTGACTATTACATTGGTGTACATTGTATTTTTCAGGAAGCGGTCGGTGTGCACGTACTAGGGTCAGGACAGAGTTTTAATTTTGAAAACCAGGGTCAAAAATGCAAAGTAAAAAATATAAGATCAAACCTACAGTTATACCTCAAACTGTGTGGTCAGTTATACATCTGTCCCTTAAAATTTTACTCAGATTTAAGTTATGCGGAAGTGGTTAATTGGATGGAGTGTTTGAGTTAGAATTTTACCAAACATTATGAATGGTGGGAGGGATGCAAGAGCGCTCCCAAAATTAGTAGGCTCACGTATGCTCTATAGTAATTCTCTCTATATATATATACAATATTACTACACTACACGTAGTGTGCTACGAAATTTCGTAGCACATCTCATGAGTAAAGATTTAACTGAGAAAAGAACATGTGTGAGATGGAGTAAATGAGGATGAGTAAAAATTTAACTAAGAAAATAACATGGGTGGGATGGAGCAAATTAGGGTGAGTAAAATTTTCACTTAAAGAAGAGCATGTGTGGGATGGAGTAGAGGAGAGTGAATTTTTTACTCTCGCTAGAAGGTGTGTGATCTTGTGGTACGAATTTCTGCTACATGCTGTGTGTAGCATAGCACTACCCTATATAGCTATACTACACTACACATAGTGTGATACGAAAATTCGTAGCAAAAAGAACATGTGTGGGATGTATAAAATAGGGTGAGCAAAATTTTTATTTGAAAAAGAACATAAGTGGGATGAACATATGGCCTAGGCAGGAGAGTAAATTTTTTACTCGCGTGTTTGGATGTGCACGATATGTGAGAAGTGCTACAAATTTTCGCTACACATAATATGTAGCATAGCGCTATCACAT
>CM002480.1:23267766-23286763 GCA_000325765.3 Leersia perrieri
TATATAGATGGGGCTTCCTGGTGTACGGCCTTCGTGAAAATCAGCCGTTGGATGCACTCCAGATCAAATTGATCGTCGTGGGTGTAAATGTTAATGGGTAAACCCGATAAGCACGTTTGATTAGGGAGGTGTTAATTCAGTTTGTCATACGTTAATTATAGGTGATTAATATCTGACATTTGAAAATAGTAGTAAATGTCAGTAATTAATTCTCCAGTCTCATGTTGTGCACGGTTTGGGGTAGGTATATTTTGAAAATACACTATATGTATTTATGGTGAATTAATTACATACTTAATACTACATAGTAGTAGTAAATATCCAACAATAAATTCTGGAGATATAAATGAAAACTAATCATACAATTAAATGTTATCATGTTTTTTTACATGTATAATTACTTCAATTTATGCTGGCCTAAAAATTATGGGTATATAGAACAAAACCAATAATTCAGAGTATGTTGCTCCAATTTTAGGGGTTATAGAATGTATCTGCTATTATTTTTTAGGAATAAATTTATTGTGTATATCTTATCAATTTATTGGGGTATGTACCCAAAAATCATACATTCTAAATATGGTATACCTAATATTTTAGTCCACACTATACATTACATTAAAGTGTGTATACGATGTAAGTGTGTATACCTACCCAAGCATTTTTATTTTTGGGTACGTGGGTACGCACAATGATTCTAGCTTGGTATATACCTATTTAAATGCACATGAAAAAATATTTTATATGAAGTTTAAATTGTTTACTTCAGCTGACTTTTGAAGTTATCCGAGTTCTCACTTTCTGGGTATTGTTTTTTCCTGGATATGCAGAACTTAAGTACATAGACATATATACTCAGTATTATTGCATAACTTTTAGTCCACATTAACGTGGGTATGTATACATTATATTAAAGTCGTTATATCCATGCCCTCTTTTCCTAAGTAAAAAGTATATTAAATGTTGTATTATCTGCAGGGCATATCAGCATCTACCATGTGTAAAATCGGTCTTGTTTATTAATATGCCCGTGTACTCACTATAATATCTCCGATGCTGCAAACAATGGAGTTTCATGGAAGTTAAATTGGATCATGGTCATCACCCTACGCTAGGTATATGTATTTCAAGCACCTTGTAAACATCATCAGGACAAAGTACGTCACCCTTAACTAGTTTAATAGCAGACCGCATATACACCAGATCTATAGTCCCGGATTGATAGCCGCGGTTACATAACCGGAGCTTAAGGGGGTTATCACCCGGGACTAAAAAGCATTTCTCCAGTAGTGTATCATCTCTTAATAAGTGACTACCATGAGGAATTTTATATATATATATATATATATATATATATATATATATATATATATATATATCCTCTCAAACAAGGAACTTCGTTACAACACAACACGAGAGTCCTCTAATATGCCAAGGACGCAAGGAGCGCCGCGCGATCCATCTCATAACCGTATATATTACTACATACATGGAAGAAACCACCGTCGGCCAGCTTCTCCACTGTCCCATTAGCCATGTTCAACGCGAAGACCCCACCGTCCGCTTCCCCGACGGTGAAGAGCACCGTGCCGCTCTTCTCACCAAACCACCTCAACTTGATTGGGGTTGTCCCTGTCACCCTCAATCCCGGTACCCTGACATGCACGTCGTGTATGTGTCTATCAACATCTTCGAAATATGTGGCATGTAAGGAGACCCTAAGGGTCACCCTACAAACAAACCCTGCAGTGATGTAGCGCAGTTTCTTCCCGTCAGTCGAGACCCCAAGCAGACGGAGATCCGGCCAATATCCCGGAAGTAAGTAAGGTACCGAACTCACGTCCATACTTGAGTCCGACAGGCGCACGCCGAACGCTTCTCCGGGCAAAGGCCAGTAGGCCACGCCGTCCACCATGACGGCATGGCCTAGCCGGCGTAGCGTGTGAGAGCGTATCTTGCCACCTGGTTTCCTTTGTTCCGGACTCCAGCTGCCGGTGTCCGAGGAGTAGCACCGGAGAGCCGTGAAGCTGCGACGGTTGTAGATAAGTAGTATGCGGAAGAAGAAGCTGCCATCCACGGACCGCGGTGGTGCGTCGTCGGTAAGGTCATCGCCAGTGAGTATCGTGCACGCGTAGGAGCCAGGACAGTCGTCGCCGGAAAGGGAGGGGAGGACAGCCTTGTCGCCGGTCATGGGGCTGAAGACGCCAAGCCTGAGGCCATCGGTGCGTGCGTCGCGCCGGAGCTCGAATACTAGGTGGCCGTTGCGGGACACAACTGGTTGGGCGTAGTCGAATAGGACATCGCCGCCTAGGGGGTGAGAGATGCCGGTGGCGAACGGGCCTACAAACTGCGAGGCGGATGCGGCCGGAAAGAAGCTCGGCTGCGCTGAACCGGTGAGCCTTGTGCGTCTCCGGAGACAGCGGCCAACGAAATTGTCCTAGTGGAAGAAGCCGAGAGCGATGTGAGGGAGGAACCGGGTGGGTGACTGTATGACATGGGAGATCCTGGCGGCATGGGTGGCCACGAAGCGGCCCCACCGGGGGCACGTCGAAGCGAAGCGCGCGACGTCGGACGTGTCCGAAAGCACGTGTGTTAATAATTTGTCAAAGAGGACGTTGTCGGACAAAGACGTCAGGAGCGCGCCTCCGTCATTGTCGGATTCCTCGCAACTGCTGCTGCTTCTGCCTCGCGACAGCCACCGGGCGGCGTTGTACGGCGTCTTGGCATCAACTATCGGTGTTTTATACCAACAATAAAACTTCTAGGGTTACGCACGAACTCAGAAGAATGATGGAGATGGGAGACAAGGTTTATACAGGTTCAGGCCCTCTCGATGAGAAGTAATACCATATTTTCTATCTTTGGTGGTTGTATCCCGCCAGGTGTGTATTAGGTGTATGGGTGTTGCTCACCTGTCTTGTCCTTCTAAGGACCCTCGGCTCCCCTTATATAGGGATGAAGAGCCGAGTCACATGAAGTACCCTAGCCTTATGTGGCTTATGATTTCCTAATCTGTTACAAGATCTTGCCCGACTGGTTGTCGTGGAATGCAAGGCAATATCCAGTCGAGCCCTTATCTATTTACAGGGATATTCTCCGAGTCACATACGACTTGGAACATACCATATTCAAAGATCTTCAATCATATATTCTGTAGCCATGCCGTGGGAAACAAGGCACTGCTGCGCCGGGCTTTAATGCTTTTCATATTACATGCTTGTAGAATACCTCCTCTTCATAGGCCCATATTCATCCGAAAAGATACCCGGTACCCGTATCCTCCACACGGCCGATGGCGGCCCCTCCAGATCCGGCGGTGGCAGCCCCAAATCTGCTGGGGCGCGGTCTCGACGACGGCAGGGGTGCGGGGGTGAGCTGCGGTGGGGAGCAGCGTTGAGCCGCGGTGGGGAGACGGCGGCGAACGACGACGACTGTGGCTCAGGGCGATGGCGAGCGGCGTCGTCCGCGGCCCGGGGCGGCAGATCAGGCGAGCACCAGCGGCTCGACGACGACGGCGCGACGAGACGGGCAGCGGTGGCGCGGCCATCCTCCGGCAGCCCGCCGTTTTTTTAGTTTTTTTCTTTTGCAGGCGTGTGGTTTTTCTGCCTGGAAAAATCCTACCCGCCTGCAACAATTTATCTTTGCGAGTGGGCGCCGACCCGCCCGGAAAAATTAATGACTTTTCGGGCGATTTGAACTAGGCGGCACGCCCGCCCGCAAAAATAGATTTTGTACTATCGCCGGTCTCTAATCTTTCTGGATGTCTTCAGCGTTCTCCCCAGGTTCGTAATACTTTAAATACATTTCTAAATTGCTTGAGCCAAGCATTGAGAGCACGACTATGATCCTTGATAGTTTCGGGTTGACAACTTAGAAGATCACACCACTAGTCATCACGCTTGGAACATCGTATAAACACCAGACCTGCCGTGCAGCCCCAACCCCACAGTGACACGGGTGGCGCCTTCGACGCCCCGCCGCCGCCACCCCTCTCCCACTTCTCCCCGCCTCACCGCCGCCTGAGTAGCCGCGGGCAGTTGGGCGGCTGCAAGGATGGCGGCGGCTCGATCTGATGCAGCTGCGGCTAGATCCGACGCTCCTGATCCTCGATCTATGCCCCTGCGTCCGGATCGACGGCTATGCGGCGGTGGTGCGGCGGCCGTGGCGGCTAGGTGGCGTGGCGCAACGCAGATCTACAGCGGTCCGTGGCGTGTGCGGCTTTAGAGGCGGCGTGGCGTGGCCTGCTTTCGTGGTGGCGCGGTGTTTGGCTGCAACGGCGAGCTTGCCGCTGGTGCTGGGCGGTGCTGCCTGCATGGCGGCAGACCGACGATGAATTTCATCGATGGTGGCTTCGGGTTTCTAGCACGGGTTGGGGTGCGAGGCCTTGACCCGAAGAAGTGGTAAGAAGGCGGCCGAGCTGGGGATTCCCTTTTCCCCAAAGCAACCGGTGTGCCGGATTGCAAGTGGCCGACAAGTTGTAGCAGGAGCCCGACATTGTGGTGCCGATAGTTACCGGTTGATCCCAGTTGTTCCCAGGTGGCCGCCGTGTTGGTCGGCACAAGTTGGTCAGTGGTGCCGCAAGAGGGGCCGCTCACTGGTTTGGTTGGGCTGCCGTTGATGTCCTTTGGTTTATGGTTCGTCGCGGGTCACGACAAACTTCAGCGCTAATGTCGTTTGTTCTACCTGTGCTTTAGTGTTTCCTGTGGCAACGAGCCGTTCTTCTCTCAGCTCTCAGCTTAGGTTGGGTCGGGGTTGGGGCGGAGTCGGAGCTCGGCAACGATAACCCTCAACTGCTCCCGTGTGAGTTGCGTTGTGACGGCCTTGGGTTCTGTTGTTGGCAGGGAAGGAGAGCTTGGGCGAAAGTCCTGCATCGTCTATGACATATGCCAATGGTGTCGACGCCTGTGGGTGTCATTTCCTTCTTGAAGGCGTCATCATTTTGCTCTTATTTTTCTTCGGGTGAAAACCTTGTTCCGATTTTTTCGGACAGACGTTGTTTCGCATCTTGGACGCTACTTTCCTTGTTGGAGGCTTCGTCTAGAAGAACCTGTCATGCGTTCCCTAGGTCGTTTGGCAGCCTTGGCCAGGGGTTAGTCGCTTCATGGTCTTTGGTTCGAGCAGCTTTAGTTGTGCTACCACGAGTGTCTTCTTCTTTTGTTTTCTGTGTGGGTTTTATGTCGGTTTTCGATAATTAATCGTGCGCTTGTGAGGTTTTTAGCCTGGTTTTTCCTTAAAAACTAGGTCAATTTTTTTTCTTCTTTAATTGAAATAGGCACTCCCTGGTCCTCCTCTGAGGTTCTACCTAAAAAACAATCATCAACCTTGGTCAAAAAGCCAATTGCATTATTCAGCTATTTTCCTTCAGAATATGAACATAGATAACTTGAATGTGAAATAGAACATGAGAATAGCAATGTGAAATACTTACATGTAAGTATTGGCACATTTAATAAATAAAATTCTATCTACTACCTTCGTTCAAGACTTCCACGTGGTTGGGATAGACAATTAATAGTTCGGAGATTACTGCTTTCTCTGTTTTAATTATAAGTCATGCTAACCAAAATCAAAGTTAAAATAATTCAAGTATAGCTAAATTTATAGAAAAACATTAACACAAGACAAATATAATATAAAAATATTTAATTGTAGATTTAGTAAAGCTAATTTGGTGTTGTGGATATTGATTCATTTATCTATAAATTTAATCAAAGTCAAAGCAATACGACTTTGACCAAAGTCAAATCAGGATTACTAGATTAGTTCTTTGAATTAAAACGATCATAGCTGACAACTAATGGTTCGATTGGAGCATCAGGGAGAGCCCGTGATCGAGGATTAGCATTGTATCTAAGATCACATAGCTAAAGATTTGGAGTAAACAATGCGTAAGGGCACCATTGATTAAATTCGTATTTAATCAGTCAACCCACATTCCCTTAGCCACACAATAAGCCTCCCTCAAATGAACCTTTTGCTATCAGAATGACTAATCTAAGGTTTATATCATATTCGTATATACCAAGGCAAGAGAAAAAAGAAACGTATGGTGACAAGAAAAAACAAACAATAATCGCTTCAGTGAAATTTTCATCGGTACAAATCTCCCAACTCAAATGAGCTTCACTATAACAACTCATGTGCTGATGACTCCTGACATCCAGGGCACAACGACGGGGGCAGTGGGATGAGAATTTCTGTACGACTCTGAATACTTGTCTTTGAAGTTGAGTTTAGGGTGGTCAGCCTGCAAGCATTAAACCATCATACGATTTGATTGATTAGCTCATAAGACGAATAAATAGACTATTTGATGTCATAATCACACAGCAACTACAACAACAATGCCAGTTGTTTCATTAACTATATTAGCTTATGAAACCAAGCCAATAATCAAGGGAATCTGTGGCAAAGAAACATATAATTCAGATTTCTGAATTCCAGCTAGTGCAATGAGCTTGAAAAACTCCCAAGCAGTATCACGAATCGTAAGCCAGAATTGTACAGTAAATTAAATGTCACCATTTTTTTTAACAAGGCATCAGACATAAGGCTAGTGTTGATTAGTGATTCTTAAAAGTAAAACTTACAGAACTCATCATACGAAGAAATGCAAAAGCATACACCAGCACTAGTAACCCGACACGGCTAAACGCTATTAACAGCTCGGCTAACAAAATCAAGCCGCTTTAGGGAGAGCACATGCTGTAGTTCTGTTAGTTGAAACTGTGGCTAGGTGATACAAAACTAATGTTAAGAGAGAAAATGCTTCATGTAGAATAGCCATATGTACACTAGCACTACCTTGTAAATATAAACTGTCATTTCCAATCCTTTACTACTATACTAAATGGTATGATAAAGGGCTGTGCTTAATGCATAAATATCTTCCATCATTTCTATATAGTAACTAAACTGCAAACCATCGTATGAAAAACATGTAAAATGCATAAAAGACTGGCTATAACAACTTACCTAGACTAAAAAGAATGAAGATGCAAATAATTAAGGGCACTAATTTCAATGACTGGTGCATAAACATATAACAAAACTGAGTATACCTGTTTCAACCAGCACTCCTGATGTTTATGCTCATATTTATCTGGAGAGAAGCATCCAAACTCTGATGGGCAATAAACCCATATATTACACCTTAATTCACCTGGCTTTGCATTCTTAGCCTGGTCTAGACATGCTTGACAGCAATCAGCAGCAGATTCTTTGGGGTGTGTTAAGCCCCATCTAACAGCAGCACCATCATAGTCAGTATGTAGCTCAGCGTTGCATTGTGAGGGCAAAGGTGGACCTGCTATTATCTCTTCTTCTGCAACAATTAACATAATTGGAAATTTATATCTTGATTTGAGAACTCATACAAAGCTAAAAATGACACGATTGTTCGAGCTGACGCCAAGGATGCTCTCAATTTCATAAAACACACAAACCTTCTGGTTCATTCTCAGGTTTGTCATCATGTTCGGTGTGTGAGACTTCTAATGGTATCCAACGACCAATGTCCTCCATCAGTACATGCCAGTTGAACTGTAGAGCTCGCTTTAAGATTCCTATAGGAAATATTGAAATTTTAGTGTCACGGTGTATAGCCAAAGGCCTTCAGAGAGCATCACTAACCAGAAAAATAATAGAAAAGCTACATACTTGCTTCCTCATTGGAGAGGTCTAACTTTGTTGAGTTCTGAATAGAAGCACTCCTGATATCTTTTAGCTTGTCTAAACGCCATGATTCCACTGCTTCTGTTATTCAATGGCAAGAGGCAAAGCAGTTGGAACGCAAACCAGAAACAAAATTGGTGTTGAGTTCTGATGTACTACTGTTAGCTTTCGAACTCGCAGGAAATACTATGAGTAAAAAATTATAACAAACTGCAGAATGAAGTCAGTATCATCTGCAATGCACCAGAACCCTCTCCTAACCATGTACATTCCACTCTCCTTTTCCATTCTGTCAAATAGGTCAACTCATATGTAATAGGACTATAGGAGTATGTTGTAAGAGTCACTAAGCAAATAAATGCAACTGTAAGTCTGTAACCACTTCTGTGTTGATTCACCATGGGGAAATTGCATGCAAAAAAATAAATTAAATCTATAACATGTAGATTGAGGAAATGCAAATAATAAGATGACACTTGCAAGAGAGCATATGAATTGATGATGAGTGCACAGAATAAAGAAACAACATCTTGTTCAGCCCTCACCGCATCCTTCAGATGGCACGATTACAAAATACTGAAATAGGCCCACATATGCAAGTCAACTTGACAGACAAAATTAACACGTGATTCCGAATCATGCCACACGTACTAGGAAAATCGTATCCAAATTCCCAATCTAAGATGCCACTCCGTTGTACATAAAACAGCGTACTATTTCCTGATTTTGAAACCAGAATAGAGAATGCGAGAATACCATGTTGCTCAGCGAAAGTGCTGTTGTCTCCCAAGTCGCGGAGCAGCTGCATAATCTCATACGAGACCTTCTGCTTCAACTCCAATGGCAGCTCCTTCCGCCTCTTCTCCTCCCGCCTGAAAATCTTCCGCAGATTCTTCACCTTTGGCACCAAAATCTCTTGAGGATTAATCGATTAGATCGCAAGTATTGTGAAAATATCAACAACAAAAACCAATTATAGTTTAGAACAAGATTTCTGGTTAATACCGCTTCCACAAGCTCGACGGGCTCCGCCTCGCGGCGAATCCGGATCGACTCCTCCGCCTTCCTAATCTGCTCCTCCGTATACTGCACGACTTCCTCGCCTAGAAACAGCATTCAATACAGAGCGCAAATCAGATCGAATAAACAAGGGCGCAGGGATGACGCCGTCGAGATTCAGCTCACGTTTGGGCGGTGCGGGGGCGAAGGAGGTGAGGGAGCGGAGCACGAGGAGCGCGGCGACGAGGTTCCCGAGGCAGACGGCCACGGTGATTCGCCGGTACGAGCACCACCTCGCCGTCGCGGCGCGGCCACCGAACGACGCCGCGCGCGCTACGCCCCTCACCATGCCGCCGCCGCCATCCCTACCGCCTCCCACGCGGCATTGCCTCCAGTCGATCGATCGATTCTCGACCTCCCTCGACTCGATCTCCCGCGAGCAGGCGCGTGGCGAGGGGAGGGTGTCTGCTACAGTGCTACTAGAAGCTTCTAGAATCCGGGGAAGCCTCCGTTTTTGTTTCTGCGCGATGGCCTTCCCGTTTTCCGCATATGGAAACGCAGGGGAATATTTGGAAGTGAATCAACCGAGCCCCGACTTCTTTGAAGGCTTTCTCTTCTCACTGACATGTGGGAACACGTACGTACCGTCAGTATCGTGGGTCCCACATGTCATTAGCTAGGAGGCCCACCGACTGTGTATAGGTCGCGGTAGGGTGACTGGTTATGGAAGGTTTTGGTAATGGTCGGTGGGAGATACATTGAACTGATTATCTTATCTTAATGATACAGTTAGCTTTAAGCAGTTATCATGAGATAAATCATCAACATAGCGGTAAGAATAATTAGTGCTGATGCTGCGTGCTGATCCACTTTAGGTTGTTTCAGAAAGAAAGAATCTGGTATAGCAAAAAGTTTCAGGTTTGCCGTCGCTGTGGAACAAGGAAGAGGAGCAAACTTCCGAATCTTGATGGACGTAACAACCAATTATATCAAGCTAATTATATCAATCACAGAAAAGTGTCGATTAAGCAAAGGTAAGGTACTCACTTTGCCTAAGCTTGATATAATTTTTTAAGCCAACTTGCCACAAGTGTGGCTAGCAAATTTGAAGCCACAATTTAGCTAGCATCACTTTTTTCTACCATTGACATGTAGGGCCTATATATTGAAGAATGAATCTTGCCACAAGTGTGGCAATCAACCAAACACATAACTACAAACACATGACTAAGATGGTCAAACATGCCTAACTTGAAGTGTGGCAATATGACCCTTAACCAACAAATGAGGCAAAACATGCCTTTCGGCAAGCCCCGCAGCCAACCAGCTCAACCAGAATGACCTTGATTGCTTTCCAAGCACCAAATGATCTTGAAAATATTTTTTAGTCAATTTTTTTAGTAGTAATCTTAGTAATAAAATCCAGTTACAATGTGTTTGCATTAGGTTTTGGAACTTCAAATTTGACCAATTAGTTCCCAAAAGAATGAAGGATCCTCTCAAACCAAGCTATCCATTGTCATTACTCACCTCTAATCCTCATCCGGCCTTAACATTGTGTCAATATCTCAGCGCCATCTTCTGTAATCAGTATTGTGTGCTCAAACTGTGCTGACAAGCTCCCGTCTTCTGTCACCGCTGTCCAGTCATCGGACCATATAACTGGATTTATGCTCCCCACGGTTAGCATGGGCTCTAATGACAAACAGAATGGGAAACTTGTCAGCTTTATATGCTTAACGAAAATTTTTCAGACGATACGATAACACTAAAACATGATGTCATCATTTTCCAAGTGTTCTAGTGCTTCTTGCTAGCAAAAAATCAACAAGATTTGACAGGCAAACTACTGTCTGTACTCATTAGCTTCAGCTTAAGCATCGTTGTTTGAGAGTATGAGCACAATAGCTATGACAGAATAAGTCTAGTTAATAACTGTGTGTTGCAATCACAAGTTGGTAGAAATAACAACTAAACTGTGTGATATTGGAAACATGTACCTATAGTAAATGTTTGGTTCAATGTCATACGGCCCCATTCATTGTTTCCTGCAAATTTCGAAATCATCAGTCCATGGCATGCAATTTATGTCTCTAAGCTGATATCGAGTAAATTTCAACAACAAAGCATACTGGAATGTATGCTACTACTATAAGCTAAAATTGTTGATAGCATCGAGTAAAATATCTTCCATCAAAGTGAAGGACTCACTGAAATGAAGCACCACAGGTTCAGCATGAAACACTTGTCCAACCCCATGACCGACAAACTGCCGAACTACACCAAACTTGAATTTGTCTGCATGGTCCCTTTGAAGATTGAAAAATCCCCCGTAAGTTAACTTGAAATAGGAGTCCAATTCAATCATCAGAATGCAAATAGTCTCTACCACAATAGACAGTAGTGATGTGTATCAATTCACTGGAGACTAGTATGACAAATCTATTTCTATACTAATCAGTTTCAATGAAACGCAGGTTAAAATGGATAGCCAGGAAATAATATTTATACATGAAAAAAGTAAAATATCCAATACATCTGGTGAATACACAATAAACTATAAAAAATAATAGCCACTTTAAAATTGGCCATCATCGAAATTCAAGAAATTGGACTTTATCCGGTAAGTTTCTGTATTAAATGTTACATAATCAAAACGGTGCATATAAAATCTAATATCTCAACATAAACACGAAATGGAAAATAAATAGCACAACTTATTTACGTACTGTATAGTTCGACCAATATGTTTGATCTCCACCCCAGGTGCACAGATTGATATAGCCTTGTCGAGACATTCTCTTGTTACCTGTTTAGGAAAATCAAAATATAAACTCAGAACATATCATGCAGCAAAGAATTATCTATTAGTTGCTTTAACTGAAACTTTTGTGAGCTTGTTACCCCCAAATTTGTAGATGGATTATAGAAAATAAAAAATAACTTGGTATAACATTTGTCATCTATTAGATATCACAAAGACAAGTGAATTATGTTTCAAACTGCATAGGAACGGGTTCTCCATCGTATAGAACGTGGCTGGTTAATTATTAAAGTAAACATCTGTTGAGAACTTGATATCACCTGAACTAATTTCTTAGCTCTGTCATCAACATCACCACATAGAAATGTAGCGGATGTGTCACCATGGTAACCCTGGAATCAATACACAAGTACAACATAAATGCACTGGGGGGGAAAGAAATCAGAAAACGACTGTGTCCAAGCAGTATAAAAATGAACCACATAATAGTCCATATAACCATATCAATAGTTGTATACATAGAAAGACGGGAGTATGGGACTAGGAATACACATAAAAATTTCATGCTCTTTCTGGACCGTGGGTTGCTTAAATCCTAAATCAAGTGAAGGAGAAGTAAACACGAGTCACCGTTGTCATACTTTAACATTTGTGCAAATCTAAGGAGATGCATAGAAGCTCTCTCAAAAGAAAAGAAAGGCTGGTCGTTTGTGCACGACCATGTAAGAAACCACTATTAGAAGAAAATATTCTATAGAATATCATCACAATCCACCAAAAAAGGTATAAGCACTGATGATTAAATAAGCAGTACAGTTGCTTTCTTTTCACCCCCTTTTATTGTTGTCAAGGGAAGCACTGCAGTTTTAAAGCGATCAGGGGTAATAATTTCGGGTGATCTACAAATGATGTTTGACTTACATTGAGATAAACAGTAACATCAATGTTGATAATGTCGCCATCCTGCAGAAAGGGAGGTCAGTTTGTAACTTTATTACATGTGTGTGTATGTATATATGCATTATCTCCAATTTTGGATGGCTTACTTCAAGGGGACGAGAATCGGGTATCCCATGACAGATGCACTCATTCACTGAAGTGCATACACTCTTTGGGAAACCGCAATAACCAAGCGGCGAAGGGTATGCTCCATTATCTACTATCATTTGGTGCACCGCTTTATCAATCTCATCAGTTGTTATACCTGGCTGTCAATGAGAACAATATCATTCTTTGACACTTGAACTTTAGACATTCCTAGAGTATGGTAAGTCTAAGTAGCAAGCAGACAAATACATTAGATGAAAAATAACATCAATTTTCTGACTTAAGTGCTGTATGAAATTACTTATGTACAACAGATATACATTGCAGGAAGAAACACATGGGAAGACACTACCACTGCAGAGGGAGCAAGTAATTTAGACAACATGCACTTCTACTTCATGATTACTTTATAGTATCTTAAAATTTTCTTGCTTCTCTCCTGCACCTCAGAGGAACCATTGTCCCAAAAGGTAAACTGTTTATTTAGTACTGAGCGGAATGAGGTTTCCTAATGTTCAACCTGTTCAAAAGGTTAAACTTAAAATTAATGATAGCATTACCTTTACAAGAGTCCCAGCAAACTTCAAAACTTGTGCAGCAAGCTTTCCAGAAGCCCTCATGCATTCAATCCCTCTTTCATCATGAATTTCAGGTCCATTGTTCAATCCAGGTCTTTGACGAGCATTGACATATGGAGGTCGCTGTATATGATTGGGAACACTTAGACGAGGAGATAATTTCCCAGGCCGTAGGCGTCTAGGGTTATCTCCCGGTTTGTCACTCTGACCTCTGAGAGAGTACAGCGAAATAGTTAACTTTCTGCTTGCTGAAATGTATGTTGGGCCCTGCGCCCTGTGTTCCGAAAAATGCTCAATAAACTAGAAAGGTCACCCTTTCCTGTTTCCAATGAGCACTGTTTTCTACTCTTCGGTGATGTTGAAATAAGGAATTTCACATGATATGGATACATCTAAAAACACCTTAGCACATGCAGAGTTCTGTTCCTATAATACCTTACAGCTGATTCTAATAAAGTATGCAGTAGCACATTCAGTATTCTATAATAATTTCTTGCAATTTATTAATTCTACTAAAATCTGTAGTGCAGACAAATAATCAATCATCAATGTTATCAGGACATGGATTTCGGTTGAGGTTGCTGCGTACTTTACTACACATGGCATAATTTCTGATACGACTTGTATTTCGAGATTTGCATTTCAAGTATCTTTGTCCCTCCCCCAACCACACACCGATGTGTGAAAACTAATCTGACTAGCTATTCACTGTGTAACTAGGGATATATATTTATTGCTAAGAAAACTAGAGAATATATTTTCTAAAAAAAAAACAACCACCCAATCCATTCAAAAGTGAACTTCAGTGAAAACAAAATGCTGTAATTATCCCACAAGCTGGCGATCAGTAGACTCAACCTATTGAAGAGGATATCCACCAGGTTGCAGAGCGTTCTCGTCGCCTGATACGCGGCCCGCCTGCTGCCTGCAAGAGAGAGCCGGAGCAGCCTCAGTAAAATCTTGCCGGCCGCCAACGCGCTGGCGCCTGGCGGCAGAAATGGAGCCGGGGAGCAAAGGATGCCTTTACCTGGAGCGTTCCCGTGGAGGACCGGCCTGGCGGAGAGGAGTCGGTCGCCGAGGAAGGAGGAGAGCAGGCGCGGCGACGAGGAGGTCGCCATGGCGGCGAAGCGGCGAGCTGAGCGGAAGGGGAGGGACTCCGTATGGTGTGTGTGGCTTGGGTGAGGTGAATCTGCGGTCGCCCGCCGCTCGCTAGTCGTGGGCCTCGTGGGCTGGTGGTGTTCGTTTCGACTCCGTGTGTTATGGGCTGCGAATTCCTAGTCGCGGCTAGGCCCAGAACGAAAATAGAGGCCCTACTTTATTATTGTTTCCCGAGTAACCTCCGAATGACTATTCTGTCGCCTCATTTTTCGCATATATATGATCCGGTTAACTCTCGATCGTGTTGAAAAAAAATCAGCCTTCCCGTTAAACGTAAACTTGCATGTCAAGTAACGTGATGTGTATCTGTTTATCCCTTGTGCTACCCGATATCTCTCACGATTTTGTTTCTATAAATTAATTGAGAAAATTAGAGAATATCTAGCCTATTTATAGTTGGGACTTGAGATGCCAACCTCATATTCCTCGAGTCCATAATCAGTCTAATACCCACCCTAACCCTAAACTGCTCCAGGCGGCGGCTGCGCGGGCGAACGGCGGCGGGGATCGAGTGGCGGCGGCGGCGGCCACGAGAAGGTGACTAGGCAGCCAGCAAAAGGCCGAACCCTCTCTCTCCAACAATAAAAAGGACGAACCCCAAGCCCAAAAGCCCATCTCGTGGGCACGACCTCGTTTCCCCTCCCCTGCTCCCTTCTCTCAATCTCGCCGCCGCCGCCGCCGCCGCCGACGCTACGCCATGTCGGACTTGGAAGCCAGCCTCCTTGCCCACCTCAACTCCGGCGGCGATGTCCCGGACTCCCGCTCCTACGCCTCCTCCCTCGGCGTCACCCACAAGGAGCTCGAGGACGTCATCAAGAGCCTCGCCGCTTTCCGCATCGTCGAGAGCAAGGTACTCCTCCTCCCCTTTCCGCATCTCTAAAACCCTAGAAAGTTTAAATCCCACAAACTCTCAAACCCTAACGGGCTCGATTTCCCGCAGGACATCACTAAGGAGACGTGGGTGCTCACCGATGAGGCGAAGGGGTATCTCGCGAGTGGCTCCCCCGAGGCGCAGCTCTTGGCTGCAATTCCCCCCGAGGGCGCCTCCAAGGATGTTCTCAAGGTGAGATGTACAAATTTTCTATAGGGTTTAGATGTTCAGCTGAATTGACCTAGTTTTGGTGTGCTGACGCGAATACTCGTGCCTTATAGGAGAAATTGGGATCTATTCTTGACATTGGTATGAAGACAGCTGCCAAGAACAAGTGGATTGGGTTTGAGAAAGGAAACAAGGATTTGGTGCTCAGAAAGGTATTAAGCTAAGTTCAATGTGCAGCTCGACGGGGAGATTGCCCTTCAACCTTATTGTTGTTTTGTTGTTTGGTTGAAATGCGTTCAATTTCGGAGTCCTGCAGTGCGCTAAGCCAGTTTCTTTGTCATAGACAGTTCATGCCTAGATTATATGATTGTAGAAGTAGAAATCAGCTGCATATAACTTCAATGCATTTAATAAGTGTGCTCCCATTATTTTATATCTCTGTGCATGATAACTAACATTGCTTCTTATTAAGGTTGACACCATCAAGGATGAGTTACAAGAGCAACTGAAAAGGCTAGAGAGTGGAGAGGTTTGTGTTGCTTGTCACTCATGTTTCGTCCCACAGTTCGCATTTTCATTGGAAACATTCATTGAATTGTATAATGGCATAATATAAATATTTCCGATTTGCTTGTTGCTCATTATCCATTACACAGTTTTCATTATATGATCTCTAACTGGTCTTTGTCGGTACATTTGGATCCCACTTACGTCCTCCAAAAAAACGAGGGTGTTTAATCTTGTATGCATTTTGGTGTGCCTCCGTTTAAGAATAAAACTTTGTATGTAGGTTCTTTCTGATAAGGTGATTGATGATTTGAAAAGAAGAAAGCTTATCATGAAAGAGTAAGCTACCTCTTTTTTTAACAGACACATTCCTTTTTTGTGTTGTATATTGCAGTTATTGAACTAATGTTTATGTATCCTTTGATGTCTTATAGGAAAACAAGTTGTTATGCCCTTAAGAAGGGACCCCAGTTTGTTGCGAAGAGGAAAAAATTGGCAACTGATGTGACCCAAGAGCATCTCAGAAGGTATTTGTGCTACTTCTGTCAATATGGTTCCCAAAATTGTGCAGGGCATGTTATTTGATTATATAACTATGACATATCTAAATAGAAACCAGCTTATGGCAATTCCACTTGTAAATGCATATTCCATCTTGACAACTTACAGCAATTTAAATTTCTAAATGCAGTGGTGACTGGAAGGATCTTGAATTCAAAGACTACAACTTTGGAGCCCAGGGACAACCTATTTCCGTCGGTTACGTGCAACCTTTGTTGGAGGTGTTTTTTCTTTTACACTCCAGCTCTCTGTATGGCAATTCTGATAATTAAATATAACCTGAAACTGATGGTGATTAACTCAGGTGCGGGAGGAAATCCAGAACATTTTTCTTCAAATGGGGTACAGTCAAATAGTTTGTTTTTTCACTTAATTTGGTGTATTGAAGAAAACTAATTAATTGGTATCAATGAAACAGGTTCACTGAGATGCCAACTAATAATTACGTTGAGAGCAGGTGTGTTCTAATCCACCCACCCAAAAAAACAAGGGGTTTTGTGCATACTCTGAAATGGTCTAGTTGTTCCAGCTGATAAAGATGTAAATAAATTAATTTGCTATTTCTTTGCTAGCTTCTGGAACTTCGACGCACTGTACCAGCCCCAACAGCATCCTGCTCGGGATTCACACGATACCTTCTTTCTTCAAGGTAAGGTTCTGTTAAGACTTAAGATGGAAGTTGTATGCAATCATATTAATTTTTCCAAGTTCTGCAGCCCCGGCCACTACAAAACAATTGATTGAAGCTTATCTTGAGAAAGTAAAGGAAGTTCATCAATGTGGTGGTTATGGCTCCAAAGGGTATGCTCTGGTGTCTATGATGCAGTTTAACCAAAAAGTTTATGATACTAATATAGCCTTCTGCAGATATGGCTATGACTGGAAACGGGATGAAGCAGAGAAAAACCTGCTTCGTACCCACACTACTGCAGTCTCAGCGAGGATGCTATACAAGCTAGCACAAGAGGTAAAAAAAATAAAAGAAACTGACTGGTGTTTCCTTTTTCACTTAATTTTTGTACTTTTAAGTTTATCAAAATTTCTTGGGACTTTTCAGAAACCTTTTGCCCCTAAGAGATACTACTCAATTGATCGTGTTTTCCGTAATGAAGCCGTGGACCGGACTCATCTTGCGGAATTCCACCAGATTGAAGGTGTCTGTGTTCTAGTTTCTTGCCTATGTTTTGTTCTATCAATTTAAATCTGGTCCATATCTTGGATGTCATGTGGACACAGTGAGGAAGCTACTTACAGTTCCTTCTTTCAGGTCTCATTTGTGATTACGGTTTGACCCTCGGTGATCTGATTGGTGTATTGGAGGATTTCTTCTCAAGGCTAGGTGCTCAAGCTTCAACTTTGCCATAATAATTTATCTTGGATATGTTTATTAAATAATATTCCTATGCAACAAATTAACTCAAGGTGTGCATTCGCTGAGATGACTAATTTAGGCCATTGTGTAAACACTACTATAGGGTGGAGCCATGCAGTGCTTTTTGTACATGGGTCTTAGTAAATTTGCTCTTAATTTGCAATCATGGTAATAAACTGTTGCTTGAGTGATGCCTTGTTCTCGGCCTCTTGTATTAGCCTGAATAATGCCGTATAGCTGGTGTAATACCACCCACTTATAACGATTAATGACACTGCTCTATTCACGGGAGCCATTGTTTGCTATCACATCATCTTTTAAGTTGTGATTGCCAAGATAAATACTATATTTTGTTATGTATCTTGCCTACTGTTACATACTGTAGGCATTCATATGCTATATGATTGTGTCAGTCGTAATGCATTGAACTTTTCTTTTATATGCCTGTCTTATGTCTTGCACTGAATTTTTGTCTGCCTTTTAGGCATGTCAAAGCTGCGTTTCAAGCCTGCCTACAATCCATACACTGAGCCGAGTATGGAAATTTTCAGGTGACAGCTTTGATTGCTAGCTTCATGATTCTTCTAGGCCATAAATGAACCTTTTTTCTTTCAAGAATGTGCTCATAAATAACTTCTCTGTTTCTATTTTCAGTTATCACGAAGGTTTGAAGAAATGGGTGGAAGTTGGTAACTCAGGCATGTTCAGACCTGAAATGCTACTTCCCATGGGACTGCCGGAGGGTGTTAATGTTATTGCATGGGGTCTTTCACTGGAAAGGTATAATTGATATAGCCCATAGTGATTTTTTTTTCCTTATGACCTGTTAAGTTTGGCCTATTGCCAAAATCCTGTCTCTTTGCAATCCTTGTTGTGTCTTGAACAGTAATAATACACCAATATAGTTGATGTATATGCAATCGTTAAATTCTCACTGATCATATTTTGTTCAAACTAGGCCAACAATGATTCTTTACGGAATCGACAACATACGAGACCTCTTTGGGCCAAAGGTAAATGTGCTTTGCAGACCTGACCCCTGTTAACATGAGCTTGTGTACTCATTTTTTAATCTTTCCAGGTTGATTTCAACCTCATCAAGAGCAACCCTCTCTGCCGCTTGGGACTGCAGTAAACTTTGCAAAAGTTGGTTGGAAATGACTAACAAGATTTGTTTAGTTGATCAGTTGTTGAACGTGAAGAGATCATTTCTGGCTTTCCTTGAAACAATACATGTGTATTTAGCAGAGTTTTTTGTATTACAATTTTGAGTGTATGAGAAAGCCATCATTTTTTTT
>CM002480.1:23286863-23315822 GCA_000325765.3 Leersia perrieri
GGTCATACTCGTTGATCCATTGTAATTGCGCACATATGATGTAATTCCTGTTCAGCTACATCACATCCTCTAAGCGGAGGTGTCACATTCTGAACTTTAATGCCCATATATTTTTGTTTTGAACCATTTGGAATTTTATGTTCGGTGGAGTCCAAATCCTGTCTCACAGGCCATCTTAGAATATTTTTTTCTTATAGGATTGAAATCCTCCAAAATTCATGTGTTTTTTTTACAAATCATAGGGGGCTTAAAAACATATATATTAAATTAAAATACTCACCTCCATTTTAATTTACTTGTTTTGGGTTTGTCCTAAGTCAAACATGTATTTTTTACCATTATTTTTTAAGAATTTTTGTGCAGTTTTATAATATGCGACTCACGCATTATGAAAGTATATATTGCAATGAAAGTATTTGAAACGACAAGTAATTTAATCAGAGAGTAATATATTGGTATTAGTAGAAACTCTCTCTACAACAAAACAGTACCATCAATTATTCCAGGTAATCTTTTAGTAATTTTAATGTAGTAGTACGTTATTACAGTTTTCGATATTACACCAAGAGGGCTGAAGCAGGTAGCACTCCATTTATGCGCCGAATTCTCATAGACACAGGCGGAGGTTTACACAGCCAATTCAGTCCTCGAAACGAGAATACCATCAGTATCTGCGTAGAGCCACTCACCATCGCAAATCCTGGTTCCTGCAATGGTAACAGGCACATGCTTCTCACCAATGCCCTTCTTGTTTGCCTTCATAGGGTGCGAATTCAGAGCCCGGACACCAATGTCACAGCCATTTATCTCATCCACATCCCTGATGCAACCATTGACGACGATACCAGCCCAGCCATTGTTCTGCGCCTGCTGCACAGGGTTGCCCCCCAAAATGGCGCAGCGCAGGCTCCCACCTCCATCAACTACAAGCACCCTGCCATGACCCTTCTCCTCGAGAAACTCACGAACAAGAACATTGTCTTCATAGACCTTCAGTGTCACGATTGGACCGGCGAAAACCTGCCGCCTTCCATAGATTTGGAAGACGGGCTGGAGAGCACGAAGCTCACCATTCATGATTAAATGTGAATTTGCATCACATACTTCAGCGGTGGCCAATGGTAAGGCAGCCATATTGGCTTCAGCTCTGTTGTCATCAGAGGAAGAAAAACATTATTAAGCAAGAAACGGGTTAAGTAAAGCTAATCAATAAACATTCAATAATGAAAGTTTTTTTAAGGTTAACAAGTACTCCCTCCGTATCATAATGTAAGAGTTTCGATTTTTTTTATTGTGATGTTTGACCACTCGTCTTATTCAAAAATTTTGTACAGATATAAAAAAGAATTAGTCGTGCTTAAAGTACTTTTGACAATAAAGTAAGCCACAAACAAAATAAATAATACTAGCATAATTTTTTGAATAAAATTAAAGCTCAAATGTTGCAAGCAAAAAAGTAAAAACTTTACATTATGAAACGGATGTAGTATGACTGTATGAGTAAAATATATTTATACAATTGGACATTGAACTCATAATACAGCAAGCAAACGAAGGTAGTTCTGTTGTCATCAAAGGAAAAAAAAACACTTTTAAGCAATAAGTGTGTTAAGAAGTAAAGGTACTCAATAACGATTTTTTTTAAGATTAACAAATATGAGTAAAAATCTTTTTAAACAATTGCACATTGAACTCATGATACAAAATGAGGAAGACAAAATAGGATATGCTTAACACTATAATACTTCCTCAGAGCACTATGTACTCAAAACAGAGGAAAAATGTTGAAATTTCATTCATCAAGCAATGAGAGATTTTCCAAGACTAAAGTTTGTAAGGAACAGAACTAGAAAGCTTTTCTGTTGTTATCACAACAAGGAACAAAATAGAAACAAACATGTGTATTCCATCGTTAGCATGCATTTAACTGAAGGAAAACTAACTAAAAGCATAAGCAAGCTCTCGCTGGCGACGGAGGACTCCCGCTAGCAGCTCGGGACCTCCAGGTGCGGCCACCGGCGCAGACTAGGAAAAAAAAGTATAGTGGCATCAAAGGTTGGTGATTCCTATAGAACGCACCAAGTAAAATTGCTTGTAAAAAATCCTTAGACATGTCAATGTTGAAATGCGTGACTAATCATCTTCATATCGAAACTCGAACACAGCCAACTCCTAGACTCCATCGATGATGCACAGAGATCAGCCCGTGAGAAATAGGACAGCAGGAACAGGAAAACGGGCGGGGGCGAAGCGGCAAGAGGAAGACGATCCTTACCTCAGTCGCGGGAGAGGCGGATCGGCGACGATCTGGTCGGGCCAATCTTGTGAGGGATTCGATTGGGGGTGGTTGGCCCGATCAGAAGGATGGGATGGTATTTGTGAAGAAGTTGTTGCGTGCACGTGATGGAGGAGGAAGGGAAGGGAAGGGAAGGGGAGGGGGAGAGGTGGCTGGAGGCGGAGGGCGCCCACTCGCTGCGAGTGCGTGCGCGTGACGTGATTCGCAGGCAGCAGCAGCGTCTGCGTCTGCCTTCCTGCCTGCGGCCTCATGCGACTGTCGGGGTGGGGAAGAATCTTGCCGGCTTTTTTGCACATAGCCCCCCGTGTTCACCTCATATTTCGCGTCCGAGGGATGAAAAAAAGAAAAACTTTATTTTTATATTTCTATGTTTAACTTTAACCGGTCGTCTTATTTAAAAAATATATAATTAATTTTTTATTGTTATTAAATTGTACCATATGAAAATTTCATACATGACTATTTTTCTTTATTTATAAAATCTTTGAATATGTCAAACGGTCAAAATTAGATACGGAAATTCAAAAATAAAGTTTTTTTTTGGACAGCGGGAATAGCATTTCTATATTTTCAGTCCGTAGGAATAAATCAAAATAAATTACAATACACAATTTATATATTGCTAGAATTGTAAGTTTATAGAAGCAATAGCTCAGGTGGTCGATAATCTTCATTGCCATTTGGATCACCATTTTTTTAACTGAAGACAAGGAAATCCACGCAGAGCAGTCCCCCCTGCCGATGAGCTCCGGCACCGTCTCCGCCTTTGATTCATCCCCCAAAAAAATATATATTCGCCTTTGACCGTCTCCGGCACCGTCTCGAGGGCAAATATATATAAAGAACAAAAAAAACAAAACCTACCCAAAAAACTCGACAAAAAAAAAGTCTAAACTTGCCCCACCAGCCAAAAAGTAGACAATTTGTTCGTTGTGTTGACCCAAATCACACAGAAAGAGCACAAATGCTATGGAAGAAGCACTATATCAAACACAGCCAGTTCAACGTCTCAGCAAAATCAATCTTATATATCCAATATAAATTATCTGAACTTACAATTTTTTTCTACAAAGTTCACTACGTGCAGACTGCACAGATTCTAATCCCCAAAATCCACCGGGATAGTTAAGTACTGTTGGTTCATGCAAAAATCAGCCTTCATAATTTTTTGAAGTTGCACAAAAATATATCTATAGTTCACAAAACTTATGCTACATACAGGAGTGGCATAATTTTGGAGCATAATACATAGCCCATATAGGAAATTTGTAAATCAAACGAAACACGACCCAACACAGATTTTCCAAAAAAAAAAAATGATATACAGGGGCGTTAAGTTTTTTATTTTTACCAAAAAAACAGCCCATATTTTTCTCTAGAAAGCAAACAGCCGATAGGAGGTACATTTTTGGATAATTGTTTTTGGCTTGCATATCACTAATTTTGTAACAGGATTCATATCATGTACAGAAATCACGTAAAACCAAAACAGCACAACACCATATATATCTGTGGTTATACACAGGGGGGAGAGGGTCGAAAATCCGCTTGCAGGGCACTGCCTTTTATTATCCAAATAGTAACTCCATAGACTAAACAACAACTACAAACCGTGGGGACCAAATGACTGCTTCATTAGACAAATTAGCTGCCGCAGGCAAAGCAGAGTATGCAGGGTTTGTGTGCTGCATAATACATGATGAGAGGAGCAGCACAAAGACCACAAAAATATCTAGAAAACTATGGCATCTATAAAACAAATAACTTCTTGTAGAGATCCCAAAACTACCTGACGAGATTGCTGGCTGATGGAGCTAAACACAAACCAAACCTGCACGAGCAAGTAGCTCTGGTAGCCTCCCCATCCCCCTCCCGCTCATTTTTTTAGATAGCTAATCGCAAAGTAATTGCAGCCCGAAGAAAAAATCACAGCAGAGATAAAATGCACGTATGGGAAAATCCTCCCTCTTCTCACCCCATCTCTGTGGGTTTTATTTTTGTGATTTCGATCCAAAACAAAATTGCATCCAAAATACATTGTGAATGCGGCGGATCTGACCTAGAAATGCATCAGAGCCAGTGGGGCAAACCCTAGGGGGGGAAATCTCACCAGATGGTGCGCTGCGCGAGCTCGCCACTACCACCTCGTCTCGTCCCCCCTCCTCCACGGCTTCTGAGCGCCGCCGCCGAGGGAGAGGCGGATCGGCGGCGATCTGGTCGGGCCAATCGGGCGAGGGATTCGATTGGGGTTGGTTGGCTCGATCAGGTGGATGGGATGGGATGGTATTTGTGAAGAAGTTGTTGCGTGCGCGTGATGGAGGAGGAAGGGAAGGGAAGGGAAGGGGGAGAGGTGGCTGGCGGCGGAGGGCACCCACTCGCTGCGAGTGCGGGCGCGTGACGTGATTCGCAGGCAGCAGCGTCTGCGTCTGCCTTCCTGCCTGCGGCCTCGTGCGACTGTCGGGGTGGGGAAGAATCTTGCCGGCTTTTTTGCACATAGCCCCCCGTGTTCACCTCATATTTAGCGTCCGAGGGATGAAAAAAGAAAAACTTTTTTTTATATTTCCGTGTTTAACTTTAACCGTTCGTCTTATTTAAAAAATATATAATTAATTTTTTATTGTTATTAAATTGTACCATATGAAAATTTCATACATGACTATTTTTTTTAATTTATTTATAAAATCTTTGAATATGACAAACGGTCAAAATTAGATACGGAAATTCAAAAACAAAGTTTTTTTTGACAGCGGGAATAGCATTTCTATATTTTCAGTCCGTTGGAATGAATCAAAATAAATTACAATACACAATTTATATATTGCTAGAATTATAAGTTTATAGAAGCAATAGCTCAGGTGGTCGATAATCTTCATTGCCATTTGGATCACCATTTTTTTTCACTGAAGACAACGCAAATAGTTGTTTGTCTTGTTCCAGAGCTACTACACTAGACTTGATGGACAAGTGACGGCAATGTGATCTACGCTGTTACTATTCTTATCGTCGGAGAAAAAGTGGGTATTCACCACCACAATTTTTCTAAATACAGTTTATCGGGAAACCCTTCTTTCCTTTCCCTACCCCTTTATCGAATTGGAGTGTTATCGGTACCGGAGAAGACGAGAAGCTCGCCATAACTAGAGGAGGAACCCGGCACCCATTCATGATCCAACGATGAACAAATTTATAAGAAATCTTCTCTCTAATGTCATTTAGTAAATCCGTCAATTGATATGCTAACAGAGAAGCCAATTAATCAACATCACGGTGGGACACACTCATCAACGTCAAAGTGGAACAAGAATGGAAAACGACCACACTATAATAAGCATGAAAGCAAACAATATACTGCTTGGTAAAGTTAGGCCCAAGTCGTCGTCCAACGTAACGAAATCGCCATGGAAAGAATCCTCAGATCAGGCCGGTAATAAAAGGCTAAGGCAAAAGAAACCTAGCTACATTTTGATACTCCCCTTTTGTATTGAAATATATGACGTTGTTATTATTGTATTCATTTTTAATTTTCACCAACTTTTTATCTGAATGTAACAATATCTAATAAAATTATAATATTATAAAAGTACTTATAAAGCGAAATCGTATCCATGTGATTTTCTTGTTCTCGAAGTAAATATTTTGAGTGATATTGACAGCATAAGTTTTTAAAGTATGACCGAATAAAAACAACTACATGGTATACTTCAATTACGAAGACGGTATTCATTACAATTTTCATCCCGTTTCCGAACGGGATCAAGTCGTGTAGTCATTAACTTTTGGATGTTACACACGGATGGCAGAATCAGCAACTCCTTGCATGCGCCGAATGCTCATCCAGATCGACACACAGCATACAGATCGACACACTCGCACACACAGTTCAAACAGTCAATTCAGTCGTCGAGATGAGGATGCCATCACTATCAGCATGTAGCCACTCGCCGTCGCAAATCCTGGCCCCTGCAATGGCCACAGCAACATGCTTCTCGCCGACGCCTTTCTTGTTCGACTTCATCGGGTGCGAATTCAGAGCCCGGACACCAATGTCACAGCCATTGATCTCATCCACATCCCTGATGCAACCATTAACGACGATGCCAGCCCACCCATTGTTCTGCGCAAGCTGCGCGAGGTTTCCACCCAAAAGGGCGCATCGCATGCTCCCACCACCATCGATCACGAGGACCCTGCCATGGCCCTTCTCCTGAAGGAGCTCACGAACAAGGACATTGTCCTCGAAGATCTTCACCGTCGCGATTGGGCCGGCAAAAACCGGCCGCCTCCCGTAGATTTTGAAGATGGGATGGAGTGCACGGAGCTCGCCGTTGGTTATTGACTGTGCGTTTGCGTCGCATACTTCGGCGGTGGCTAGTGGCATGGCCGCCATAGTGGTTTCAGACTTTCAGTGCTGTTGCCATTAGAGCAAAAAAAAAAAATTGATTTTTTAGATAAATCTGCGTATGGAAGGAGAGGGGTTTTGGAGGGTGGATCATGGGGGAGACGGTGATACCTCCAATTTCGGACGAGCGAGCACCGTTGCGGCGAATTTTGGAGTTGAACACCGGCGGTGGGGCTAGTGGTCGTCCGTCTTCACTGTTCTCCGCCGGCGACGGCGATTGCCGCGGCGGAGGTGAGGTTGAACGTTGAAGAGGAGGCTGAGGGGAGGAGGTGGTTGCGGCGAGGGTGAGAGCGGCGGAGCTCGGTGGTGGTGTGGGCTTGGCTCGTGTGATCGAGCTCGAGCTTGGATTTGGTACAGCTTTTTGCGATTGGATGAGCTCTCGTGGGTAGTCGAATTCGAGCAGGAGTGCGACGCGTGGATGGGAGAAGCAGCTGCGTGGCACGAGCGTCGTTCACACGGCCACTTTTGAACTGGGCCGCCATGAGAAGAAAGAGCTTAAGCGTGGCCCAAAGTGTAGATGTGGTCGAAAATTTGTTTGGATCATCAAATGTCATTAGAGGGCAGGTTCACGAACTTCAACAATGATCAAATATCAATAAAAGAATATTAGCTGTAAATACAAATACACAGATCAAATTTTAGATTGAAATTTAGTGGGCAGGTTCCCCACTAAATACGTCAGTTAAGCTACGCTCACTATTTTTTCTTTTGTAAACTAAGACTGCCTTCGAATGTGATTGTTGGGAAGGAGGGAGAAAAAGAATAGTAGCACACGCAAAACGAGAAATATCAATTGACTATTAGTTATTTTAAACTTTAAAATGAATTAATTTGATATTTTTAATAACTTTCGTATAGAAAATTTTTCAAAAAAACGCACCGTTTAATAGTTCGGGAAGCATGCGTATAAAAAAAAAAAGAAAAAAACGCTGTTTGGAGTTATCATACTGTTTTCTCTGCCTGTTTATGAACGCAGCCTAAGTATAGAAATGACTCCTTCTAAGCATCCCAACCTTTGACCCGGCAAAAACTATAGAAAAAGACTTTCATCGTCCATACTCCATACTGCCACTGGACTAAGAGATAAGATGTTTTAGAATTCAGAATTTCGCAGGTCCAGGATATTGACACACGACTCTTAGCTGCAGCAGCCAATCGCCCAACTCACAGACGCCACGAATAACGATGGGACGCAACCATGAAAGCCACGTTGGAATTTGGAACAAAGACTGTTGAAAGCATCTGATGTACCTTCTTCATCCTTGTTGTAGCATAGAAAACAACAAGTGCTACAACAAGCATGAAGCGGGTACATCAAATGCTTTAAACACTGAGCTTCAAGTTCACCAAACACCATTGCACATGCTATTAAAGCAGTAGCAAAGTAACAATAGAGTTGAGCTTTCCAATATACATCCATCCTAGGGGCCGAGATGTGCAATGAAATGAAATGCAATGCAAGGGAATAATAAGCGAAGATGCAAGTAGCTGAGTAGCAGATTGCTTTCTATGCCAGCCGCGAGGCACGAGCACGTGCTGCTGCTGCCCTCTCCAACGCCCTGAGCCGGTTTGCCTCCATGCGAGCCCTCTGCTCATCGGTCAGCTGAATCTTGCCCGGTTGTTTCTGTGCTTCTTGTGGCGGATCACCTTGTGGATTCGCTTCCTTTGGAGCCATAGCCGGTGTGGTTTCTTCTGTTCTTCCTCCAACAGCTGTGATCTGTGGCTCCTGTAGTGTCATCAGGGTAGTTCAGAGATCACAGTTTTAACGCAGATTCTTCAGTCGTGTAGCCAGTAGAAAGATATGCAGAATTGAAATGGATGTAAACAACATGACTTACATCAGCTGCCTTCTCGTAGATTTCATTAAGGAGATCTTCTTGCATAGGATCCACATCGTTGCTTTCTGGTGGGTATATATGTTCTTGCGCTTGGTCTACGCCATGGTTTTCGGTCACTGGAGCTTCAGTCCCAAAAATGGGGTCTTCAGCTGTGGCTCCATCTGCAACAGATAGAGAGCGAATTGATTGCTGTCACTGGAACGCTGGAAGAAAGATTAGCAAAAATGGAACGTATTTCTAGCAAGATCTAATATCTGTGTGAATATTTGTGTTGTACACAAAATAATAAACTCAGACCTGGTTCACCCTCCGGTATGACTTCTTCAACCGGTGCTTCATGCAGTACTGTAGGATCTCCCCCTCTGGCAACCCTCTCCCTTAATTCAGAAATGCATCTCTAGAAAAGAAAGAATAGTGTTAATGAAGTGTGCATAAGTCAGAAGATAAATGTTGGGACATGGAAATACCAAAATTTACATTTATGGTGTTACAAAGGTGATTCTGTCTGTTACCACAAGAGAGCTAGTTTTGATTTGTTGAATCCAAGAGCGAAAAATCAATATAACGGGAATGAAATCCTCTTTTCTTTTGGATTTAATTTAGTTAGTAACTTGTGGAGATCTTGTGAAGAAAGAGCATACTAACACAGAAACTCCACTTTTATTCATCATAAACATCACTTTGCACCGGGTAACATCAAAATAAGTTTCACTTTGCACCGGGTTAACATAAAGAAAAGTCATCAAATCTATTAAATTTTCATGGACATTTTAAATTCTAAATCAAACTTTGTGAAGCCTAGCTTAAATTCAAATTATTTTCTAAGTTCTATTCATATATTTTACAAGATTTTCTTTGAATTATATGGTAAAACCTGGCGCAAAGTGAAATTTATTTTGTGTCACCCCGGTGCAAAGTGAAAGTATGCGCTAAACCCAGTGCAAAGTGAAACAAGATACATTCTATCCGGTGCCAAGTGCAATTTACTCTAAACAAGTATAGTACAGCCTATAGATTGACGAAAGGGGATATTTATTGAACAGGCAAGGTGCAGTAGGGAACACAAAAATGATTTTTTTAATGTCCTGTTGTATGCTGTGACATCTCCATATAGAAGTGCAGCTTTCTTTTGCCTGGCCCCATTGTCATTGGTGACTTGTTATCTAAAAAAATTGTCATTGGTGCATGAGAGATATTTTAAAAAGCATATTACCCCCAATCCCCCATTGTAACTGTCACATGAGCATAGCAGCGGTGGTAATAACTAATAAGTGATCCCGGTGTTAAGCATCCTATATGGAGGGGTACGAGGTTAAACTAAATACAATTAAAAAATGTGTCTGATGGATACATGTTTCCAGACATTAATAGGTGTCAAACTATGTTTAAAAAAATCAGGAAACCTGGAAGAGAAACATGAAACAGAACAACTTACCCTAACACGGTTACTAGCCCCCACTTTCTCAACTTTTCGCACAAACTGATCAAATGAGTAATAAGGGATTAAGCGTGAGTGCCACTCTGTGTATAGCTTGATCAGATTACCAAGATCCTCCACCTGACACAGCAAAGCATAAACTCAATGTTAGGAGATGAAATGAAAATACAATGGTAATATGCATAACAGCACAAGCAAAAGTATGTTCATTGGTCCATCTGGAATTAGTTTTAGCTATTTCACACACAAAAAAAAAATAAATCATGCCATATGCAACTTTTGCTGGAGAGTTCCACAAGATTTTGTTTATTCAGAATCACAAACCAAACAGATCACATCATAGTGTGAGCTCAAATAGGGACTACAATTGACTCTAGCAGGAAGAAAACTCTTGCGAATCAGTACTCACATTATGTTTTTGCCAAGTCAGACACTGCACTTAAAACAGCAAACAACCCTTTGGCTCACTGACTGCACTATTGTTTGAAACAACACAACTACAAGCCACATTGAATTTGACAGTCGCTGTAAGCTATTAAATTCTCCCTGGGCAAACATATAATCTCTTTTGCAAGAATGGTCCAAAATTTGAATAAAAACAACGTTTTCCTTTGAGCATAAATCGAATTAAAAAAATACAATTGTCGCATGACTGCACCAGAATTGGCCCTTCTACTCAAGTACTCATCTGGCCGTAGTAGAATCCTGACTCCTGAGGGAAGTAACAAAAGAGCGTGATGCAATGGAGACAGTAATACCTCGTGTCCGTGGCGGGCGCGGGGTTTGAAGGCCTTGGGGAAGTAGCGGAGGACGAAGCCAAGGCCGTCGTCGGAGAGCAGCATGTCCGGCGTGAGCTTGGGCCGCGTCGTCCTCTCCTTCTTCTTCTTCTTCGCCTGGCCGCCACTCCCGTCCTCCCCCACCGCCGCGGCACCGGCGCCGGCGGCCTTGCCGAACCTCGGCCTCGGGTAAGGGGTGAAGCGGGAGGCGCTGGGTTTGGGATTGGGGTTAGGGTTAGGGTTGTCGGTGGATTCGGTGGCCGGCGCGGAGGGGCAGTCGCGCGACCAGTGGCCGGGGCGGCCGCACTTGTAGCAGCCGGTGGGCGCCGCCGCCGCCATGGATTCTGAGGAGAAGGGGAGATGGAAATGATGGATTGGATCGGGGGCGGGGAATTGGGGATTATTTGGCTTCCGCTCTTTTTCTGGGTTTTGGCGGGAGAGTTGGCGGTGATTTGGCGCCACATTTGCTTTGGCAGTGAACCTCCATGTTTGTACTCTGTGGTGAGTCAAGGATTGTTCTTAGTCAGTTGTTTGTTTTGTTGCTGTAATTGTGACGTGCCACAGTTTTGCTATTCTTGGACTTACGTGCTATAGACTTATTCTCTTGCCAAACTTTTGCTAAAGTGTGGTCATCAATTTATAAGCCACACCTTAGACAAGTTTTAGCTACTATGGCAATATGTGGGACTCATCCAAACAACCCCTTAGCTTTGCTCAGGTGTGTTTCTGCGGTTTCACCAAAAGAAAGTAAAATTATGTTTCATTTGATTTCAAACAAGGCTGGTAAACATCTTTCCATATAAAGCGTGAGAAACCAGCCAAGGCCTGTTTGAAACGAACAAATTTCGTAAGAATCACGCAACAGATTCATAGAAAAGGGCAAATTTTCCAACATTTCAAATGGGGCCTAATTGTTGTTCCATTTGGTTTAAACGGCCATCGTGTCGACTGGTAACGGATGCTATAAAAAATCAGCCTGATGATAGTTTAGTAAGTAGAAAGTATTAACCCATCTCACAACCATAATTGGTCAGCTTGTACAACCGAACAGTGTCGAATGATCCAGCTGGTAAACCAACAATGACATGATAACAAAATAATTCAGCAGTAGCCTTGGAGCAAATTACAGTTAATATATACTCCCTCCGTTTTAGATTGTAAGGCATACTACCTCTCTATAGGGAAAACAGATTGTAAGGCGTACTACCTCTCTAGTAGGGCGCCTTACAATCTGAAACAAAGAGTAGTAGTTTCTAAAAGTCCATGTTCCCGTGTTTTCCTTGCAGGCTCGATCTCCTCCCCGATCGTTTGGCTTGCTGCTCACTGTCACTATCACCTCCAGCTACGCCTTTAGTCCTACCTATGCCTAGTTTTGGCAAGCCTCGATTCAATCCGTCCAGCAAGACACATGCTTTGCATAATTTCTACAAGGTCAGAATTTCAACTGATGATCAGTTCAGTGAAAGGAAATGAGAGGAATCCATGCCAGTCACATCATTAGATAGCAGGTTTCCAGGTTTCTTATACAGTACAGCAGCGATGGTCAACTCACCATGTGTCTATAATTCACGGAATGCACAAGATGGATTGAACTATCATATGGATGTATTACTCAAACAATTCAAAGAAACAAACTGTCACTGCACAAATAAACTGGTATAACTGAAGAAACTGACAAATTTTCTCTAAAAATATTAAACTGACAACCTATTTAATGTCTTAGCAAAAGCACCTCCATTTATTCAATTGTTCTAATTAGCATCAGTCTCAGTGAGTAAATCAGCAAGGAAGAAGTCCTAAAAAAGTCAACAAGGAATACACATTATATACCATCACTATACCTGACTAGAAATGTAACCGCAACGTTCACATGTTCCTTGCTCTGGCATCCTTGTTGTGGTGGAGATCCTAAAATTCTCACCAGATTTTATGATGTCCAATATAGCTCTAGGTCTGCACGATTGATAATTTCTAGATTTAAAAAAAAAAAACTGCACAAGCAAGAAATAGCTCCTCTCTTCTGATGACAGAGCTAGTATTTACCAACAAATGACTAAACACAGATGGAAAAACAATGATCATTAGTTTGGACAACAGAAGTCTTTACCTCAACCTTTCCAGATCTTTAATGAATTCGCGAGCAAATCCACGGTATGCATTTGGTGAATATATACCTGAATCGTGAAATACAAAAACATTAGATGGTTGTCAGCTCAAAAGTTGGTTGAAGAAGATAATACTACTCCCGAAAGTCCATGGCATGTAAACAATATTTCAAGTTTGGTACAAATGTTTTGACAGAATTATTACTAGTGTCTATTGTGTATAAAAGGATTGATTAAGATGCTAATCGGCGAATACTGAACATCGATACATAGGAAGGAGCCAGGAATTACATTCTGTGGAGAAGTAGTCCAGCTTTTTGAAATATGCATACGTGTCATACGGTCAAGGACAAGATCATATAAATACACTTGATGTAAGAACATAACAACACACACAATATTGCATAGTAAGGATATATAACAATCTCCTTCTCGTAGGTGTATTTGAAAGGCTTGCATCTTGGGATTGGCCCATCTTCACCAGTAGTTATAAAGGTACATCTACTTAACCTATATACATAGAAAAGCATCATTAACATCAACTCCACAAAAAAAAAAAGATAAAGGATCAATCATCACTAACCGTGCAATATCACCACGTAAGATATTCAACAACACAGTTTCTGCAATGTCGTCAGCATTATGCCCAGTTACAATCTTGTCAACTTTCAAGAGAGCAGCCCCTCGGTCCAGTGCCTAGAAAAGGACTGAAAATAAAGCTTAACCTATAAGTGGTGAGAAAAAATTGCACAAAAAACAGGTAGGAATTACCTGGCGTCGAAAAACACCACAAAAGGTACAGTTATTTTTTAGGCCAATTGCTTTCACAATATCATCCATTGTCCAGCCATAGAGGTCCTTATAGGAAACTATTTTCAATGGCAGGCCATACTGCAATAAATCGGTTGTGTCAGCAACTGAAGAATATGCATTTAAATGGTAAATCTCTGTGAATTTCATGTCTGTAAAAATAGAACAAAAAGGAAATATTAAAAGGTAAAAGTTGAACAGACAGATTGTTCGTGGCAGAAGGGATGGAAACCTGTATTTCGTTCCTTTTGACAGTTTCTAATGAGTCGTCTCTATACCCAGTAATTCCTTCATCCACAGATAAGAGGAACAAATCAAGAGAATATTTGTGACGACGATTTAACTCTGATAGCACATATGCGAGCACGGTTGAATCTGCATAACAGTCATGAAATTTAAATGTTTGAAATGTTGGAAGATCAAGAGCAGAATAAAGAAAGAAGCATGAAGACCATAGCTATACATGAATAAGGAAAATAGTTAGTATTGCATTGAGAACACGTGTTATTTCATTAGTCAGTGATGGTACATACAGGTCTGGAAATACCTTTTCCACCAGAAGCTCCAATGGCCACACGGTCACCAGGTTTAAACAAATTGTTGTCAACAATAGTCTGATGGATCTCATCCTCAAAGACAATGTAGAAGCATTCCCTACATATCTAAAAGCAATTGTGTAAGCGCACATACAGGCTACAGCTGCCAAAAGGAAACAGTTTCACATTTCATAGTATTCCCACTTTCACAAAAATATAGAAAATTGTGTCCGCTAATCTTAATCTACTAGAGCTAACTCATTGCACCTGGATTGTTTCAAAACATCAGGAAAAAAACTACATTTCAAAATGTGAGGGCAGAGATGCACACCTGTTCTAGGGTTTTGGGACGCTTGAGGGCAGCCTTCCGCTCGCCGCAGCGTGTGCAGAGGCGGCTCCCTGCCCTAGCCGGCGGTTGTCTCACACCATTGACAGCAGAGTCCATGGGAAGTTGTGATTTAACGGAAATTTGCTGCTGGATATTCTGAGTAAGAAAAAATGGTTTCATATGAAAAGAAAAAACTAACAGTAATATGTTTCGATGTACAAATAGTAGCATTAATAGTACATTTTGAAGATGTCTCAAGTAGTTTCGATGAATTAAATAACAATTGAGGAAAGTTACAATATAAATTTGCAACATGGTTTATTAATCGATAAGTAATGGGATTATCCTCAATTTGCACCCCAAAGAAAAAGCCACGCCCAAGAAAAGTAATTGTGCAATCATTCAAAATTTCATGTATTGCTCTTCTACCCTAGTATTTCAGCTCGTTCTCCACATAGAAAACACTCTCAACACTAGCAGTTGCCACCAGAAGAATTAGCGCAAATTTGAGAAGCTTCTTCGCTGGAAGATAAGTCCATAACTTCTAACGAGCATGGTTGAAAGCTCAACCAGTGTTTTCTTTCTTTTGAAAAACTTATCTTTCATTAAAAAGCGATGGGAATTAAAAGGGGCGATGCATCAACTCTGAAGTCTGAACTAGATAAACTTTTGGGATTGAACTGAGCAAGCTTAACCAAATTTCCTGGCAAATTCAGTTGATCCCGTGATTTCGAGTCTACTGGCTACTGTCCTCTCTTTTTTCATTTTTCAAACTTCAAGTTCTAGAATCGATTCAGTGACTTAAATCAGTTTGAAGAGGATCATCTAAGAAGAGGACTCGCTTCAGAAACCTTACCGGGTGGCGCCGTGGTGCGCGGAGGGGAGGGTTCTCGGGGCTCCGAGCCACCGCCTGCGTGGGACGACGGCCTCGCAGCGTCGAGCGTCCGGCGGGCGGCGGGGAGGAAGCCGGCGTCGAGGGGGGACAGAGGAGTGGAGGACGACCGCTTGGTTGGACCGATGGAGCCCAAAGAGATCTAGGGTTACATGATGGTGCCATGTTGGGCCGGTTTGTTGGGCCTGTGATGTACTTGGGCTGACAAGGGGCCCGATGCAACGAATCTGATGAGGTGGGCCAAATTGGGTTTCAGGCTTCTAGGACATACGTTTATTTGAGGAGTAAGTTTATTTCGGGTTCCTGTTCAACCCCAATATCGTTCAAATCGAGATGATTTTGCTGGCGTGGCATTGTAGGACTTATATATTAGTAAAAAATAAATAAAATACCTCTTTCTCTCTCTTTTTTTTCCCACACATCGACGTCGGCGATGGTGGCGAAGGAGGGGAGCGAGGGCCAATATTTCTGGTATTGACGTTGAGGGACTATTTTAAGACTGGACGTGAACATGAGGTTTGAAGTCTCTCCTCTTCTCAAAAAACTGTGATTTCCTTTTTTTTAAAAAAATGTGTTTTGTAGAAACCTCTCAAAAAGTGTGGTGAGTTGATCACTTGAAAAAAAAAATCAAGACGCTATCATGAACAATGCTATTTTCTGCTTGCAAATAATCCTAAGAATAATAATCATGTCACAATTTGCAATGGGGAGATGCCAGTAAAAGGGGCAGAGGATCCTCTCATAACGGCCTGCACTAATTGTTAAAAAAAAAAAGAAGATGTGAACCTTTTCCTCCCTTCTCTTTTATTGTGGACACATGTAACTTTTCCTATTACCAGGGGAGAAAAAGGAGGGAACATTTTGTTGCTCATTCTTCCCCTATCATGCAGGAAATCATGATATGGCCTCTTTCGTGCGAGCCATCACCTCGCCACTAATCAAACGCTTTGAGCCTTTGACGCATCTTTTATCCTCCTTTTTCTCCATCCCTTCCTCGTCTCAGTCACTCCCTAGTACCTCTCCCCATCATTACAAAGTTGCCTACTCCAGTTAGTTAGCTACTCATGCTAGCACTTAGCTGGGTGCATGGCATAGCAGCAATCACCAGGCACATGTTAGAATCTCCCAACGAAGACTTTTTAAAGACATTCTTGGCCTGATGCATGGCCATGACGATGATCATTAACAAAACAAATCAGCCTCGGTCGAGCTAGAGGATTAGGAGATACTAGTAAAACTTGATGCGTTTGCGTGAGACGCAACGAAATCGTCGACCCCGAAACTTAGCGGCGGTGCGCAGCGATTCGCCGACCGCGCGCGGCGCGCTCGTGCGCGTGCGCGATGCGTCCTACTCTCCGCGTGGTCAGGAGAACCCGAGAAAAAAAAAAGGGGAGCGAGAGCACGGCACCGCACCACCGGCCGTGCTTGATTTGACGGCTCACTCGTGAGCCACCATTTACGCATGCAACCCGCCGCACGCACCGCCCACACGTCTCGTGCGCACGGCGCATGACGGCCATCAATGACCCGGATCGGATCCGGCCGTCCGTCCGTCCGTCGAGCAGCAGCGCGAGCTTGCATAAATAGTCGCCGTAATACATGTCACGAGGGGACCCATATATCCATGACCCATCCCCACCACCACGCCCATATCACGCGCTTCTCCGCGTGCAACGGGGTCACGCTTTGTTGCAGCTGTGATCACTCTCTCTATCTCAACTTCTCGCACGATTCACCGGTGACGTACTACTACGGCCAAGTGTACTGACCGGTATAACCTCATTATCTGCTTTCCCGGGAAAGATGCTAGTACTAGGCACTAGCACACACGCTTGCCTGATGCATGTCTTGTCTGCTGCCTCCTTCCTCCTCTGCTGCATAGGCAGTATTAGGCATTGTAATCTCTTCTTAGTTCTTACTGATGGGTTATGTACTGGAGGACCATTGCAATATGGAATGATCATCAGGGTGTTTGATGGTGGTAATTGCACAGCCGACAGTTTAAGCTGTTAAAACTGAACAGTAAAGGACTGGATCGAGGTAGGCTTGCCTTGGTCAGGCAACTGCACGATCGGCAGCAGAAAGCAACGCAACAGAACAGGCAGTCAAGTACTCCATGGAAATGATGCCGTTAGTCTGCTGCACCTGCATCTGCAATTCTGCATGTAGCATGTGGCAGGTCTTGGTCTCCTTCTCTTCTCTGACTGAATGACTACTGTTTTTCTCACTTCCCTTGACATTAGTGAAAAAAGTTCGAAACAGTAGTATATAGATGTAATAAACGAGTATTACGTCCCGTTTATTTTGGTTCTGAAGCTGCACAGATGGTCCAGGCCAGATCGTCTGCTTGCGCTTGCGCCATCCATTCTGGATAAGACGTGCTTAAAAAACCACATGATATGTTATGTATAACTGTATAAATCGCTGGCTAGATGCATTGACTTGAATCAGTACAAGCAGCTTGCTTGGAAGAAAACATGGACAGCACAGCCACTACTCGAGCATTGGATTCCTCTAGGAAAGGGAAAGGAGCAATTTTCCAATCAAAGGATATGCAGCTACGAAAAAGGGATAGGAAAAGAACAACCGGTCTGGAATAACTACCAGTATTTGTCCATGCTGCTTTCATCAGCCCATGCTGATCTGCTGTGTCAATTAACTGTGTGTTACACTGTTTCATACTGTCCTTCCTGGAACACCTCCACTGTTCAGAACCCCCATGGCTTCTGAAGCTGCCTCAGTCACAGATCAGTGGGGACCACGGGCGAACACTGATTAGAATGGAGGAAGTGCCAAAACAGAAGATCCTTTGATTGCCAGAGCACTGTAATTTTTGTTCAGTCTCTCCTGCAAGGCTGCTACTACTGTCTCTGCCTGGGGCCTCTGTTGCTTCCCTGATTGATGGGCTGTAATTTTTGGCATCCAGAGATATTACTGCCAAAAGGACATGCCTCTCAACTTGTAACCTGCTAATTAACTCACGAACTATCAGTTTATTGTGTTTATTCCTCCTATACTAAGTGGCATTAATTGATTAATTTATCAAGTTAAGTTACCAGCTTGTAACTCTGTGTCTCTGTCGGAAGCTCTGTTTGTTCAATCTCATTCAGCACTTCTGTCTAGTTACTACTCCATCCTGTAGCTTGCTAAATTATCAACTCTTGTGTTTTAATTTATCAATTTCCTTCATCCTAAGTGCCATTCAGCCATTAATGTGTACTCCGGTAGCTTTGGTTCTTCTTATAGCTTCCATGTGCATGCTCTCTGATTGAAGTCACGGTCATTGTTATGGTGGTCTGGTGGAGTAGTACTTGCGAGATTTCTGAATGAAAAATTCGTTAGTACATGCTTCTTCCGTTCCGGTATGTTTCTTGGGTGCAGTGTGTGCTATCATCATCTCGACATGGATAGAACTGTCAGGCGCCATATAGGCGAATTAACTAGCTTTATATACTGTTATTTACTCTGTGCTAAGTGCTTTGAGTGTTTAATTAGCCCTAGTAGGCAAGTAAAGTACTACTCATGAGATGCCCTTATCGTCATTAGAGCAACTGCACTTACCTGGAATCTCCCCCATCACAGGCGCAGTTCATCAGAAATATACATATTTTTCTCTGACAAGACGAGATCAACAACCAAAGAAGAGACAGTGTTAACTTATTTAATTTTACTGTGGATCGAAACTTTTGTCCAAGGCAGTGAGCCGCATGTGGCAATCAGAAGATCGCACAAAACTTCGATTGGTCAGAATGAAGCCATGTGATGTGCTAATTTCTTTTCTATCCATTTCGTATCACAGGTAGCACACAGTGATGCGATTCGAAGTAAATTTGTGTGTGAAACTAAAGATGGTCGATCTGTTTCTGTCGGCTAACATTATTATTATCCAATGTCATGTCTGCTTGTATCGTGGTAAGGGCATATGATCCTTTAGACTACAAGGGGAAACGACAATATGTCATCTTATTAGAAAACAAATAGAACTGGAGAATCCAATGTCATATATAAACGACATTTTTCCTTCTACCTTGGAAGTTATATATAGTAAAATTGCAGTTAGTACTGATATATGGAGCCTGGCATGACTTAAACCTATATATAGTTCGTAAGACACAATAAGTTTGAATTAAATTTGAGAACATATTTTAGACGTGGATTAATACTTCTTGATATTTTTCTAAGTAAAGATATATCGATGCCCAATTACACGTATAGACATGGTATCTAGTATAGTATATGCAGTAAGGAAGGGAAGAAGGCGTCCACGTACCTATCCATCTACTTATTAGATTATTCATAAGGTGTTGAAAATAAGCCACAATAAAATAAATTGAAAAAATCCATATAGACCGATCAAGATAGTTGTAGAATAATAGAAGTGTATATATGAATTAAAACATAAGCTTTTGATATCTACTACATATATTTAAAACACGTATCTACGAAACATGAAGGTTTTTTAAGGTGATGGTCGACCACTACTTAAAGACACATAAAGCCCAACAAATATAAGTTGAAGCTACCCTAGATATCGTCCCTAAATTGGAATTTATTACTTGGAAAAAAATTATATGCTCCCTCTGGTTAGTAATAGTTGACTTTAATAGATTTACTTTTAAAAGTTTAGCTCTCCAGGTAAAATATCATGAGTTCAAGACAAAATCCTAGAAAACCCCATCACGAACCCATACATGTGAATGGCTGGTTCAAGATTATATGGTTTTGGAGAGGACAGCAGGGAAAACAAGCGATCCTTTCTGTACCCTTTTCCTTCCCTGTGGACTTTCTTTACCATGAAAGTTCCACTGTGCATGTTGCCCTCGCCAAAGAAAAGCTAAACGTGTTTGAACGTTTCATGTCTGGACTGCGTTCTCTGTTCTCCAAATCAGCGATGCTCCGACTCTTCCGGCGCATGACCACGCACGATGCATGGGCTACGTTGATCATCAGTGGATTCATTATCTAAAAAAGAAAAATCTCATATGCAACTGTAGAAGGCCGCCGCCGCAGAATCGGAACATTCATCTATATATAATTGATCTCATATGGAGTAGAAGTACTCCGTAATAAGTTTTGTTGATCGAGGCGAATAAAAAAACCAGCACCACCCAGCAACCAACGTGCCCATTTTCGGATCGACGGATCGATAGACAAACGTTGTCCCACCCACGTACGAATTCGTGACAAGGAGTGGCCCCCCAATCGACGACGTATTCTCTCATCACCCCGATCGAATCCTCCTGCAAGTCTGCATACACCACATCAATGTTTCTGCCTCTCCGGCCTTTCCAAAAGCAAGAGGACGACCCACCCCGACGCCGCGCAGTATCTGCCAGTATGCCACACGCCCACACGTGCGTCTGTGCGTGCGTGTGCGCGCTTTGCCGACGCGGCTCTCACGACCATGATCTCGCTAGCCGCTAGCGCACCCATTCCAGGGCGGGGCTCGCGGCGAGCGCTGATACTGGCACGGCGCTATCTCGGCCGGGAGGAATGGAGGATGCATAAGACGAATTATTTCGCCCAGCAGCCTGTGTCTGTGTGGCTGCATCGGTATCTTTGATACTGCAATAGAGGCTTCCTTAGGGCTCTCACGGTCAGCTTAGCTAGCTCGTTTCTCTAGCCCACCACATTAGCAAAATTACTCTGCATCTACGGTGAATCCATTTCTGTAAGGATGCTCGAGTCCTCTGTCCTCTGAAGGGTACTCGTTCCCTTGTCAGACACAACAGAGAAAAGCAAAAAAGTGTAGAGAGAGAAAAAAAGCCTCCTCATCGTCGCTTACCTCCTCACCTCTCGCCTTCTCACCGGCCGCCTCGCCATCACCCGAAGCCGTCGTCGCCGTTGAAGTAGCGAGGGGAAGGGAGGGGAGGGAGGGAAGCGGTGCCAATAGCCGCCGCAGCCGAACAACGGGAGTATGAGGGAAGCCGTCGGTCCGCCGCCGTTGCAGTCGCTGCCACCCACTATATTCTTGTAAAAACGAAATTGGAGAATATATTTTCAAAAACAATTATCCTTACTTTCAGCCCAAGGACTGTCATTCTCAACAATACGTGAAACATGATAAATTTATGGATCGGGTAGTATTAACTGTTACAAAGTTAAAAAATATATTTAATTTAAGAACTTTAATATTTATTACTTTTGCACAAAATACAATAATAGTTGTTCAAGAAGTGTACCCATATAGAATTAGGACCGTTTCGGCTTTTGACAGTACCACAAAAACTGCATCAGTGTCGACATCCTAGTGACGGTTTTTGAAAACCCGATACTGTTGAGGGATCCCAACCCACCCACCCCGCCCCCCGCACACCCATTATAGCTAAGAACCAACAGTGATGACACTTATCGGTGTCAGTTTGTAATAAAAAAATGTACTAATACTATTGTTGTTGATTTTTATTATAAGCTGGTACAGATAAACATAGTCATTTGTACCTGTTTATAATAAAAACCGGCACAAATAGTATTGTTATAGGTTTTTATTATAAGCCGGCACAGATAATTTGATATTTATACTGGTTTTCTTTATAGAAATTGGTGCTAATACTAAAAAAGCCGAGCCAACTAGAACCATATATGTCAAGCTGGATCAATCTTATCCTCAGCCGTCAATGCATCCCAACAGGGATCCCTCATCTCCTCTCCCCACCAACGCCTCCCTCTCCTCTCCCCACCTGTGACCACACGTGGCGCCCCTCCTCCACACTGGCGGTAGTGGCGGCCCATCTTAAGCGGGCGAGGTCAATGTGGAGGAGCAGGGCGGCGACGGCGGCCGTCAAAGGCAATAATTGGTATTTTCTCATTTTCTTAATCTATTTTTTATTTAGTTGGACATACTGTTGATTAATTTGCATCGATCTAGAAAACAATGTTGTTTTAGGCATCAAGCTGTGAATATTAGAATTAGTTGATTTGACCATGGGGTAGTTTGGACTAAGCCGGCTCAGTATTTTTTTTCTTGTGTTGGCTCACCCTATTAGTGATGATTATTTATTTGGTGTTAATATAGAGAGGGCTTTTGTTCCGTATATTTTGTGCCGTTTAAAAACCTGACATAAACGTGAGTTTTCAACAAGAACAAATGGCCACTCAAAAAAAAAACAAGAACAAATGGCCTTATGCGTGGCAATGAGAGTACTCCAGTTTACCGGAAGTCCGGAACACACCTGAGAGCATGAGAACCAGTGTATGTGCATGCACGCGCTGGCTATGTGTTTCAGTGGGTCTGCACTGTACGGCCGGCTAGGGGCTAGCCACCAATGGCCAAAAACGCCGCTACGTACACAAGACGGATCACATTTATGCCATGCCGCCAACTTGCCGTTTCACGGTCTGGGGCGCGTGATCATGCTCATTGTCATTGTCCCCCTCGCATACGTTCGTACGTCGGCGATATTCACCCTATTCTTGGTTTGGGTGTTTGGCTTCATTTTTGGGCTAGATTACGGTAGAAACGTTGCGTCTGTCAGTCGTCTAGCTCTATAGGCAGACAAGGAAATTAAGCCGTGAAAAATCACGTCACCGCCGGGACGGGACGGGGGACGGCAGGTAGAATCTGGATCAGTCGCGGTATCTCCCTGGATTGGGTCCCCCGTCCTGCTTTGCTTCTTCCAAATGCTGTGCTCGCAGTGCCAAACTGCACGCTTTTCCAGAGAAGCCTTTTGAGAGTTAAGGCCTATCGGGTCCTTTCTTCTGTTAATGCCGCGATTCGTAGCAGCACAACACAATCTTGTAATTGCAGGTACAAGTACGCATAAAACGTGATGTCCCTCTTCGTAATCCCGTCGCAACGTCCACAAAAATAAAATCAAACAGCACGCATCCGTTACGCGACGAAACGCTCCTCGCGGCCGTCCAGGAGGTGGTTTCAAATTTCGAAATTTCAGGCCGTCAGCCCACCCCTGGAATAACGGAAACCGTCCGATCTGTCCCTGCACACGTGTCAGGCATCGAAGGACGGTGCGGCGGGGGCAGTTCCGTCATTAGCCCTCACCCGTTCCGTCATTATCACGTTCCGTTTTGGGCCACCGGCGGTGCCCCGTTACAGGTGAGATGAAAACGACCGGACGCGAGCGGCACCAGCGTCGAGTCGCGTCGCAACGGCCGTCAGATCCGGTTAACGGCGCCGTCAGGGCGGCGGGCCTCTCCCAGCCGTCGGATCAGGATCCGATCCCCCCACCCGTGGCAGCCTATATTTGTAGCGGCGGAACGGGAGAGAGAAAGGGAAAGGGGGAGAGAATCCAAAGAGGGACATCACATACATATCCATCCCAATTAACCAGCGGCGCGGTGCGGTGCAGGAGAAGGAGAGAATTTTTAGAGAAAGGGAAACGGCCAAAGAAGCGAGACGGCGGCGGCGCAGGCAGAGAGAGATCGATGGGCAAGTACATGAGGAAGTTTAGGGGGGCCACGGGTGAGGAGGTCGCCGCCGCCGCCGCCGCCATGGAGGTCACCCAGGTCGTTGGCGTCCGTACCAGGTCGAGGTCCGCCGCGGCGACCAAGGTGCATGCCGTGGCGGCGCCGGCGTCGTCGAGCAGGAGGAGGAATAATAATAAGCAGCTGCTGCCGGCCGCCGTGACTCGTCGTGCCGACGGCCGCGGGAGCTGCTACCTCCAGCTAAGGAGCCGCATGCTGTTCATGGCGCCCCCGCCGCCGCCGGCGAGGGCTCCGGTGGTTGTGGAAGCGGGTAGCGCCGGAAACGGGGCGGCGCCGGCGCCGGCGCGTGTGGCGGTGGCGCCTGGCCTCTCGCGTTGCTCAAGCACGGCGTCGTCCGTGGACGTGGCGGGGGCGCAGGAGAGAGGCGTCGCGTGCCGCTCCGACGTCGCGGAGGTGAGGGGAAATCGAAACCCTAGAAATTCGAATTCAAGAAAACGATCCCAGATCTCTTCAACCACCGGCTTGTACTATTGTATATGTTGCTGAAGTGCGCGTGCTTTGTTTGATTTTGGTGATGTTTTGCAGGCAGGTAGCGAGCATGTTCCGGAGGGCTCAGCAAGCGACTCGGGGAGCGGCCGTGACCGCGAGAGGTGGGAGAATTCACCCCCATTTCCGGCAAATTCTACTGAATTATGCTTTCTGATGTGCTCCTGACGCCGAATTGATCTCGAATTTTCAAAAAAATTCAAATTCCAGGCGAGAGGCAACGCCGTCGAGCTTTCTGCCAGGAGAAGTGAGCGATCTGGAGTCGGATCTGGCAGGGCAGAAGCGCAGCCGGCCACTGCCCTCCGCAACAGCCACAACCTCGCTGCAGGAAGCCACGACGCGGCCGAGGATGCCGCCGGCCGCCGAGATCGAGGAGTTCTTCGCGGCGGCCGAGAAGGCCGAGGCCAAGCGCTTCGCCGCCAAGTAAGTAGATAATTTTAATTTACCGCACGCGCGCTGTAACATCCAAGTTACCGCGAGCTAGCTAGCTAGCTAGACATATAGCATATTCGATTCTCCATTTCTCGCGGTGCGCGCATGGCGTAATCTTGCCGCTGCCGGCGTGCGATGGGTAGGGAATTAACGTGTGCTTTTTTTTCTCCATGGCTGTCAGATACAACTTCGACGTCGTTCGCGGCGTGCCGCTCGACGCCGGCCGGTTCGAGTGGACCCCAGTGGTCAGCAGCCGAAGCTGAAGCGAGCGTGCAAAGCGGAAGCTTAGCTAGCTAGCTAGAAAGAAAGGTATAGAGGGGCGCCGTGTAGAAAGGAGAGGTGACCTAGGGAGAAGAAGATGAAGAAAAGATGCTCATCCAAAGGGAATAAACGGGAAAAAGGAGAGACTAAAAAAGAAGCAATTATAGCCTAACCAACCACCGATTCGACTCTTTTTTCATTCACAGTTTCGTTGCATTTTTTTATCTTACTTTGTACTAGAAATTAATTTAAAGTGGTAGTGGTAAACTAGTAGTTCGTCCCAGTATTTATCATAGAGAGGTTATGTTCATAGGAATAGATCCTCTTACTGTAACTGCCTCCATCTTGTATTCGGATGGAAATTAAATTTACTGTATAACAGGTTCGATGCTGCAAATTTAAGTTAACAATTACCGTAACATTTCCTTGCATTTCAGTTCCTGCAATGCTGGCTACTACTACCACAGTGCTCAGCTCAACAAGTACGTCTTTATCGTTTAAATTCTCTTGGTACATCAGATGGAAAATTCATTGTTCCATTTAGTTAGTTGCACGTACGTTATGACAGGGTCAACCAACCTGCAAATTCTTGGCTGCTGTCTCTGAGTAGACGCAGCATATAATTCATCCTGAGCTAGAGCAGCATATAGTACAGGCAAACTGCAGTGGAGGCTTCTATGGCGTGCCGTGGAAAGAAGGTTAAGATGGGGGCCAGTTCCCGTGGCCGAGGCGGATCACCCACCCAATGGAATTTCCCAGTCAGTAAAAAGCCCAATCATGCAGTAAAGTGCGATTAAACTATGATTTAGTGCGGGGTAAACGAGTGTTTACGTGTACATGGCTTTGGATCCTGTGCACATGGCCATGCATGTGGTGGGAGGAGATGATAGAGAGAGCTAGGGAATGTTACTTCCATCGGGATCTGGGTTTCTTCAGCTTGTTGATAAAAACTAGGAGGAGAAGCAGGCCTAGTAGAGAGAAGTTTGTGGCTTGGATTTGGGTCCACTGCGTGCCCACTGCTGCTTGTTGCTGGCTTTGCACTGAAAGGAAGAGGGGCTTTTAATGTGTGGTCCACTGTTTCTTGTCACTTACCTTCTTGTTCATTTGGGTTATTTCTGACACTAGCTCAATATGGAACTTCAGTACCAGTGCTACTTCTGCTAATTCTGTGTTCTGTTCAGACACACATACCAGAAGACTGTGTAATCTGTGAATTGTGCAATGTGAACCACAATTTTACTTGCATTAACAAAATGGAACGGGGAAAAAATGAATGGTGCATGGGAGTGAGTCTGTGAGATGACGGCTAGCACGAGCACGTTATGAGCACGACTATTTATGGCGAGTTCACAACACCAAGGCAAAGCCGAGATCCATGGATAGTGGGGGTAGATCTTGGGAAATCAGAGGGGTGGTTGTTCGTTCGGAGATCCATCCATGATCCATCCACAGATGCATCTAGTACCAACACAGCAACAAGTGGCGAAATCAAAACTAAAAGAGAAAGCTCGTAGTATAAAATTGGGGGTGGAGATGAATCAGAGCAGAGACGGAAGCATATAAAAAACGCGGTGGTTTGCTCGGGGAATCGTGGCGCTGAGCTCCTGGGAGAAGAAGGTGAGGATCCCGAAGCTGGTAACATTCCGCGGTGGATAACAATAACCGTCAAGTGGCGTGGCACTGAAAACTGTGGTTTTTGTAGCTCCCTTTTGGGGCAGGTTGCTTTGGAAGTTGCAGAGTTTATTCCTCCGTTTCACCCCTTGCCTACCTTGGCTTTGAGTAGGAGTTTAACTAGCGTCACAATGTGTATAGCTACCAGGTGTACGTACCAGATGGCCAGGACATGTACACTGCAGTAGCAGCACAGGTCTCACTTGCCTTTCTCAAGAAGAGTGCTCGTTGAGTCCATTTTGATACTACCTTCCCTTCCTGTGAGAGAAGCCACCACTACTGCCAAAAGTCTGAAAAAGCGCATCTCGGCATGAATTCAAAAAGGGAAGTTTGTAGTGGCAGTAACCTGCAGAGAGTGGCAGAGGGGTCACTGTAATTCTTTCAGAATGGCAGAGATTGTTCTGGTGCTGCAGTCTGCAGAGCCCGTACTTTAACCGCCGGAATTGCTCTGCCACTTGGTGTTTGCATGCACTGCAATGAAATCCCATCTTCGTTTGGGAGTAGTAGTAGTACTAGGAGTACTTGCTTTTGTAGTAAAGTGTGGTGTCTATAGTGATAGAACAAGCATGTGGGGTTAATCACCGATCTGTATGTATGATTTGTTCATGGACGATTTAAACGGGACAACGGAGTTAATCGTCCAATAAATGCAGCAAAAAGGGGATACTACTAGTGTACTAATGCTGTTACACTGGCTAGTGTGAAGGACGATTTTGTGCTTGAGATTGCCATAGGCAACCATGTTTTGGTGCAGAGGATTAACGGTACTTGCGTGTACGTACAGATGTGCAACTCCTGTTTTGTTTTTCGGCCGTTGCTCTCTGCATTCATGGTGTGTCGAGATGGGCAATAATCTTGTTTCAAAAAAAGAAGTGATGGGCAATATGTACGGGTGTAAATGGATTGGATCTGGGCACCAGGATTAGACAGCATGTATGTCAGAAACCTGGTCAGGAAATTCCACCAAATAAGAACGCCAGCGCTGCTTCTTAAACTGGACATTACAAAAGCGTTCGACTCAGTACGATGGGACTTCCTCATAGAGCTCATGCAACGAAGGGGTTTCTCACAAAAATGGACCAATTGGGTACCAAACATCCTATCCTCCTCCACCACGAGAGTCCTCCTTAACGGAAACCCCGGAACACCCATAAAGTATGGACGGGGACTGCGACAAGGAGATCCTCTCTCTCCGCTCCTCTTCATCCTAGCAATTGATCCGCTTCACCACCTCCTAGAAAAGGCAACGGAGATGGGTCTTCTGTCTGCCCTAAGGGGCCGAGTCCCCAGGTTCTGAACATCCCTCTATGCGGATGATGCGGCAATCTTCGTACGGCCGACAACCCACGACATGACAAATCTAAGAAACCTATTGCACGCCTTCGGACAGGTCACAGGGCTACAAACTAACCTGAGTAAAAGCCAAATTGCGCCAATCCGATGTGAAGAAATCGACCTCCCGGAGATTGTCAGAATTTTTCCGGCAGGGCTGACAACCTTCCCAATGAAATATCTTGGACTACCTTTGGTGGTAGGGAGACTTAAAAAGATTCATGTACAACCTCTTATCGATAAGTGTCGAGCGAGACTAGCACCATGGCAAGGGAGACTAATGTCGGCAGTTGCACGAACGTGCTTAACAAAGTCGGTGCTCACGGCACAACCAATCTATCACCTAACAGCTCTTAAACTAACCGATGGGACGCCTGAGGAAATCGACAAGACAAGGAAAAAGTTTCTGTGGGCAGGAGGGGAAAACATTTCAGGCGGGAAATGTAAGGTCAACTGGCAAAGAGTCTGTAGACCAAAAGACCTTGGTGGTTTGGGGTTTTTGGACCTAAAACGTTTTGCCACTGCGTTACGACTGCGATGGCTATGGCATGAGTGGACGGCCCCAGACAAGCCATGGGTGGGCACGACAATTCCCTGCAACCAAAGGGACAGGGAGCTTTTTGAAGCAGCAACAACCATAACGGTCGGAAATGGAGCAACCGCCCTCTTCTGGAAGTCCAAATGGGTGGAAAACCAGACACCATAGAAGATCGCCTCTGACATTTTCAAAATATCCATGTCACGCCCGGAATTTCTATCCGAAATTCCGCACGCTTATAATGTGTGTGTTTTTTTTTCCTCGTCCAGGAATCAGCCGAGGCACACAAAAGACAATATTGATAAACAGAGTACTTTTATTGAAATTTAAACAACGTCATAACCTTTATTACAGAGGTGGATAGAACCTCTCAGAAAGA
>CM002480.1:23315922-23337017 GCA_000325765.3 Leersia perrieri
ACCTCAACCCGAGGGGGTTATTTGCAAAACAGACAATAAACTTCGAAAAATCATAGAAAATTCATACGAACTCGGATTGAGATGAACCAAATTTTGTTGTGACCCTTAGAATATTATCTATCACTTGGTCAGGACAAAAATCTCACAAATGCCACTCATTTTTTTTTTCTTTTGCGAGCCTACTTATTTTTGTAGGCCCTGTACATATTACGCATGTTTTACTCCTACTCTATTAATATATACGAGGCAAAACGTTTGCCCTCCCTTAAAAAAAAAGACAGTAGGAGTATCATGGTAGTATACGCTGTGCAGAAAAAAATAAGCCGTATCCCGTATCCGTATGTCGAAATTGCTTGGGGTCCTGCCGACATTTATGTACCTTAAATACGGATCGAAATCCTGTTGATTTGATACAGTGCATACAGATTGTCTAAAACCGAGTACTGAAGTAGTATATCTTACTGAGTACCCACCACAAAGCTTAATTTGGATCCAATCCAACCACATAGTATGTGTACTAATGTACGTATATACAAACTCCTCCGCGACATTTATCTCGAGTGTTTTCTTGTCGCCAAAATAAATTAAATTACAGCCGTGTTTGTGTCTCAAGGCGAAGAAAGAAACCCCAATTTTGAGCCTTGTTTTGTGCAAAAAACTTGGCCCATGACGAATAGAAGAAGGCCTGCTCCGCGTGAGCCACTAGGCCCAGCCGCCCATTGTCATGGTGCTCGTGGCACGGCGGAGTTTGCCCGCTCTTGCTGGTGGCACGCAGCTCCATTACTTTTCCGTGGGCCGGCTCGGTCTCGGCAGAAACGGACCCGGACACGCGCGACGTTCGTTTTTTTTTCCTCCGCTCACGCCGGTGGAAGCGCCCGGCTGTTTGGTCGCCATGTGCCGCGCGCGCGCGCGCCGGATCGCGGGTGCACCGTGCGGAGGGTGAGGGCGACCTGTGGGAACGTGTGCGGTGGAGGGCGGAGGCAGTGTAGAATTGGAGATCCACGGCCGCGAGTACGTGTCGCTTCCTGCCGCGTCGTGCGGCATGGATCGATGCTGTGGCTGATGGGGCGGGGCTGATTGGGATTGGGGCGGATTGCTCGGTTGATCGGTACGAACTCGCCGTGGTTTCTGGTTGTGTAACACAGCCGACGGGAGTGGGATGAGATGTTGTGGTGAGTCAGTATGTTAGGTCGAACAAACAGGATCGCGTCGCATCAGCGCAACGCACGCGACGGTGGTGAGGAGCATTGGTACATTGCATTGTTGATAAGACCGGCCCAGGCGAAGACAAACTGATGACCCACCACTGGCAGTGTCCTGACCACAGGGAGGATAACGGGTTAATTGATCTTTGATGGTGTAACAAGTAAATGCTCCTTCCGTTCTTTGAATTTTTTTAAGGAAAGATCATCATGTTGATAATGATCCGGCCTTTTTTTTTTTGGAAAGCCATCAGACAACACAATACACTTAGGGTTTATTAAGTTCATAGGGTTACAAAATCACATGAATAGGAAAAATAAAGGATTGGAGTGTCATGACAACTCCAATAAAAAACTTTTCATGAGGTCTCTCCTCATGCTAAGAATCCATTGGAATTACTCACCACAACATAGGCCAAATCCTATGAAACGAGTGATATTTATTGGGGAAAAAAAATTCTGAGGTTTCAATCCCTGCAAAATTTCTTTGGAAATCCTTTGAACCGAATAAGCCCTCACATGGCTAGGATTGCCAACTTGCAGGGTGACGTAGATAAAAAAACAAAGAAACACAACAGGTTCAATATCAAAAGAAACATCAGGTCTCTTCCGGTAGCGCCCCATCTTGGTTTAGACTTCTCGCCAGCTTCATCAGGTCTTCATCGATTTCCAATAGCCTGGTTCTCTCCACCTCTTTTTCCAGCAGGCTCCACCTCCGCAAGAATGCAACATCTTGTAAAGGACCTGGCAAGGATTTTTCAAGACGATGTTGTTAAAAACTAGATCATTTCTTACCAACCACAAAGTCCAGCCTACAACAGCCAAAATAGTAAATGTAAATTTTGCAGGTTGTTTGAATTGCTTTTCGCACACCTCGTTAGCCCAAATGTAAATTTTGAATCACTTCTGCATTCCTCTCCTAAGCACATGGCTACGAATGATTAGATTTCCGTGCAACAAAATCTGTGTCCCATAAATAGTTATATTCTGTATAAAGTTTGACTATAAAATATTTATATTTGAGAAAGGATGAGAGTACGTGATACATAATTAATCTATGTGTCCACAAAATATAATATTTTTGGGATGGATGTGACGCATTTTTACTACGAATCTGAACATATATAATGAGTACACTATATCCATATATCTGGCCAAATTCTTAAAATAGACATTAGTATACCTACACACCTTCGCACTTGAATTGTTGTTTTTATCTTTATATATGAGAGATGACATACCTCAAGAGCATTTACAATAGGGTGACATGGTTGGCATTAAGCTGGCCTTAGTTAGAAGAATGGCCTTTGCGAGGGCATATGTGTTAGATCTGTCGAAGACATGTGATACTCGACAAGCCAGCCACACCACATAGAGCTATCTCGTAAAGAGTTGTGTTGTATGGGTCGTATCCTTAACATGGTGGTCTTTTTTTACCCATTTGACTATGATTGAAAAAAGTGGTGTCTTTGACAATAGTGGCATATATACTCTATTTCGAGGGACGCATGTTGTCTGCAATACTATATACAGTGTTACAGAGGATCATTTTGTTATCAATGTAATGTTTTATAGTGGGCACTTCAGTTGTTTTGATATCACTATTTCAACTTCATGAGTTGGTGTATATTAGATAGGAGAAGGTCCATCCCCGAGCGATGGCAAACGTTTGGCAAGTTTCACCCCTTTGTATGGAGTAAGCTTGATTGATATTTTTTTTCTTATTTTATGATTTTACTTAATCTTAAAAAAATTACTTGACTATTTTCACATCTCACCCGGAGCATAATAACCTATAGATAGATAGGGCATTTCATGAACCGACCACTTATTGATGTGGCAACAGATTGTAATAGAGGAACTTACGTACTGCATTATTGTCCTTAGTACTGATTCTACTTTTCATGATCTAAATAGCTTTAGTAAATTACATGCATCAATCATCGTTTATCTGTCGTTATAATTGCTCTCCTCATCATTGTTGTTTCGTGAGGACAATGTACCAACATATGGTGCGCTGTTGACGTAACACTTCCTTCATTTGACTAGCTGTGGCGGGCTCTATTATTTGTTCTTCTCACCCTTGCCATCACAAGGTTAGATTAACTGGAACTAACTTATCTCGCGACTAGATGGGAAACCATGCTTTTGCCCTTACCCGTGTTTCTCATCTAATCTGCTCCCTCTTTAGATGGTTGTTTAACTAGTTGGTTTAACCTTTCTTTATATTGGAGGAATTTTGTAGGAATTTCTGTGAACCGATTATATTCATGTCAAAATCCTACAATTTTTTACGTTCTAGTGGAGCCTTTAGTTGCCCACAAATCCAAAACTTGCTGTGTCAAAATCAAATAGCCCAGGACGGTCCAATCATCCAATGCATGTGAGCTGTGTGGATTACTATTGAGATGGACGGTTGAAATATTGTTTATGAGAATGGAAGCAACGATAAAGCCTGGCCTCTTGACATGAAAGAGAAGTAAAATTATGCCAAGATCTGATGGGGCCTGCACAAACGGCACTGATTGCCATCAGTTCGTTCTGTACTTGTAAGTCTCCCATTGGACCGTTTGGAAAGAAGATTTAGGGCCTGTTCGGCTGGCTGGCTCCAGCCAGCCCAGCCAGCCTTTAAGAAAAACTCATTTAGCCCAGCCAGCCTCTATAGAAAAAATCATTCAGCCCAGCCAATTTCAGCCAGTTTCAGCCAGCCGAACAGGGCCTTAGTTAGTGCCTTAGTGGAGCACGTACAAGAATTGAAATGAGCTTGACAGTGTGTTGTTAGCAAACATATTGGGTTTCATATCCCTCCTGTAGTCGTTTCACTTTTGCTCAAAGTCAAATTTCTCTAATTCGAACTAAGTTTTGTAGTAGCTCATTTTGTCTCATCAAAGTTTCAATATAACTCGTGGAGCTCGTTACTGTACATCCACGATCCACTATTGGTAAACTCTTCACGGAGATGGAAAAGATTGTTAGATTTATTTTAAGACTTATACGAGGGCACAAATTTCAATAAAAGCATAATATTGTGCTCCTCTAGTCCTCTTTTTAGTACGCCATTAATCTCACTGAATAAAGCCTCCAATGGCTAGGCTCCGTTCTTTTTAAATTGTTGCTATAATGATGAAGGGCACGTTCTAAAGAAAATTTGGGCTTATATTATTTCTCGTATTTTATGAGCATGATTTTCAAACTGCTAAACGATGTGTTTTGTGTAAGTTTTTTATGTTTTTAATATGAAAGTTTTAAAAATCGAACAAGTCTATCTTTAAGTTTATATTAATCTAATACTTAATTATTATATGCTAATGGCTTGTTTCTTTTTGTATATATGAAAAATCTAAAATGTACTAGGTAAGAATGCGGTCTAAGTTATCGCAATTGCCCGTATGCATTTCAAGCTAGTGAATGTTGTTGAGTTTTTAAATAAAACTTTGTGAACATATTTTAAAATATTTAAACAAATATGTTTTATATAATTATAATGGTAACACTTAATTGACTAGTAGGTATTAATCGAGTATCTTATCCGACAAGCGATATGGGTACTCCAAAGCCCCACAAACGAACATAGAATATAAGTAGGCGCAAATGCACTTGCATAGTAAAAATCCTCTTCTGATGGAGATGACGACCAATAACAGGGACAAAGTGACCGCAAAATCCGCCGACTAAAGTGTCCTATTGGCCTGTAAAGATGGAAAAGGTTAGCATCATGCTTGCCCCAGTACTCTATTTTCAGAATAATTTGAAACTGAAATAATTTAATGGACCTGAATGCGAAGTTGATAACATTGTAGTAGTAATATGCATATTGCATAGAGCCGTGCATCTAGTGCAGCGGACATGTCGGGAGAGTGAAGTATCGCTTTGCTAGAAACAAAAAGGATCATGATTCAGGAGTGAGGGTGAGCCTTCTTCCTCTATTCTTCCTCTCGTTCTCTGTCACGCACACACTCTTCTGTGGATCTTGTCCCTCTTTATGAAATCATACAGCAGAGCATGGAACAGGACAAACGAGAGCACTGTTGATCCCCACAGGCCAGAAAGGCTCCATCACTATAGGCTATCCTCTCTTCACAGATCTGGCCATCTGGCAAACTAATGATTGCACCATAAAAATTTCGATCTACACAAGCGCTGCATTTGTACAGGGTGGAAGGGGAGAAAAAGAAACAAAGAAAAGAAGAAAGAGGAAGCAAAGACCGATATGGATCTAGTGGACAGCTAGCTAGAGAGAGCACTTATGCAAGAAAAAAAAATACACAATTGTTTGCTCTTCAACAAACACTGGCCATCTAGCACACAAGCAACCCAGCACAATCATCTACAAAAACTAGCCTTTGAGACAAGTACATTGCAAGAGGATAGTCACAATATGAGACAAAGAGAGTGGAGAACTCCATGTGTGTGTGGCTTCAAGTCCCATATATGTCACCTCATAGCCCCTGCAGTTACATCAAAGAATCCTTGATGAGACAACCTATCATTCACTCATTCATTAATTTGCTAATGAACTAATCATGTACCATGTGTGTAATAACATGGTGGATGGCCGATCATGGCTCACTGACCTGCTTGGACACGGCCATGTCGGTGACCATCTCAGCATCAACGGCGGTGCTCTTCTTGCCGCTGCCATTGACGCCGCCGACGCAGAGAGGCTTCCGCAGGCCGAGCATCTCCTTCCACCGGCTGGATCCCTTCACCGACGCCCTATCTTCGCCAGCGCGAAGCTCGTCGCGGAGAGTTGTGGGAGGCCGGCCGGCGGTGAAGGTGAAACCGCCGTCCTTGAGGGGAAGAATCCTGCCCTTGGAGAAGAGCTGGTCGGCGGCCATCATCGGGTGGCTGCCCACGGAAAACTCGAAGTTGATGTCCTCCTCCTGACACCTCAGGTTCATCGCCCGGTTCTGCGACGGCGGCGGCGGAGGCTCGACGACGAAGTCGCTGGAGAAGGAGATGCGCGGCGGGCCCAGCGCAGCCGCCGGTGTCTGCCCGCCGCCGAACGCCGCGCCGCCGTCCGGGTTGTACATGTTGATGCACGCCATCGACCGCGAGCTTTCTGCTCTCTTCTCCTCTCGTGCTCTCTCCCTTCAGTTTTGAGCTCAATTCGCTTCGGGTTGGGAGGATATGGGGCGATGTGATGAGGCGTTTAAAAGGTGATGGTGTGTGGGGTTGTGAGCAGAAATGGGCTCCTGTTGTTGAATTGAATCAGAACAGGTCACTGTTGTTACGGCTCAAGGGCGGAGTTGCTCTTGTGGAGGGAGATGGCCTATATAAAGCAGGGAAGTGCGTGACGTGGAGCTCGGGTAGATGAGCACTAAATTTGTTTAGCACCGTCCGTGGTAAAATGCTGACGATTGAGTTCACAGGATGTTTGACTGTCTCTTTTCTGTTTCTTTTTGCCAAGTCACAATGGATCAGCGTTAAGCAGCAATGCAGCTTGGCCAGTCTGTCGCTGTGACCGGAATAGAAAATGTCAGGATGATCTAAATATATTGTCTAATCTTTTAGGGTTGTATGGCTGAATGCAAATGAGCAAAATCTGTAGTACCGACTGAATGAAGGGCGTGGCTAAAATACAAAAGATGTCAAGTCATATGAGGATTTATGTTTTCAGCAGAGTTATTCTACTGTAAAACATGTAAACATGTGTTTATTGGAATTTACTTTATTTTGTTGGTATTACACTTGAGAGCGATAATTGCTTTCACGGACGATAAAAGAAGATTAAATATTTATTTATGTTGAGGGGGACGACAAAAGGAGATGGGATCGTTCCGAAGCCAGCTCTGAATTTTTTATGGGGCATTGGGATAAGAGCAAGATCAATAGTAGCATCTATTGCCTACTCTAATTTCACTCAATGTCATCACAAATAATTTTGTAGTTCACACGTACAATAAGAGACTCTAATTTTTAATTTATTCTATCATAATAATAATATTGTATTTTTCATATATCCAATTATCTTTCTTAGTTTGTGTGTGCAGCCTAGCTCTAAATTAAGCATCTATCCATCTTCTTTTTCTTATTTTTTTTATGTCAACTTAACAATAAAATTTTTGAAGCCAGCTTAGCATCCCTATTGTACATTGTACATGCTCTAAGAAGGCTGGGTTTGTTGATATGCGATCTCGAGAGCATGGATCGCGAGTCTGGATGCGGATCGGATGCATGGACGTACGTGTGGCGCTCATGGGGGAAAGAATCGTGGGCGTCGGTGTGAGAAACAATATTTTTCTTACTATTAAACAGTGAGATGGTTGCTTAAATAAGTGGCAAATGCTGGGTTTCGGTTTGACTACGGTCAAAACATGGCTGTCCAGTTCATGCATGGGATCGTGGCAATATTGTGAAGGACCAGTTGTTTAAATTATAGAACAACTTGGTAGTTGGATAGAGTGAATTTAGTTAACCCTCAGCTACAACTTACACGTGATTCAAATTCTCTTATTTTTCTTTTTTGACAGAAGATTCAAATTTTCTTACCTCTATGAAAGCAGAAGCATGTGCGCTGCAGAACACAAATGCAAGGTCTGGCTGGCCTGGTAGCCAGCCATACCCACACCGACCAAAACAATCGAGGTTTACTTTTGCGCCTGAGCAAAATTCCAAATATTTTCGAGTCCATACTACTATACTAGTATACTACATGTAATGTTAAGTATGCAACGAGAATGTTCTGAAAGAAACAGAGAAACCATAGGAGACGACGCCGAGCTGCAGAACCCGGTTTCACGCTGAGAACTCGTCATGTTTCAGGCCAGAGACCAACCAATTCCCTTTGCCTCGTCAAAGTACGTTTAGAAACCCACTAGAAGCAAGTAAATGTGTCTTTGTTTGTAAGTAGTAAATGCGTTTTTGTTTGAAAGTTGTTCCAGCAGAGGTGAAACAAAGAGGCTAAAATCTGGATCGGAAAGCTGAACCAGCCATTATATTTAATCAACTAAACGATGGTACTTAGTACGATCGGTAATATGGACGAGCATACATCAAAATCGAATCCAGCGGCGTGTCTAGATTTTGTTTGCACGTATAAACATCAGTGTTTATCACGCAATGTCCAATAATTGAGTCTAAGAACATAAAGACAGTGGGGTTTCTGAGGAGTATGGAACAAGAAGCTAACCTTTTGTGCATTCCCAAATATATATCATCCATGATTGCGTGGAGATTAGCAAGGTTCCAATTCGCCCAAGACATCAGTCCTTTTCTTCATTGAACAAATGATGATCCACCACACCACACAAAATCATACCGGGCAACAGTCCGATCGCATGCTAGACGAGAGAATTGAAGGCATTTGTTCATGAACCGAATACCAATGAACAAGAAAGCCGTACAGTCTGGCCGCCGACGTTGCGGGGCGTAGGCCGGTGGTAGCTTTCTTGCCCTGGATTAGGGACCAGCAGTGCCTGCAAAGACTAGATGTTGAGGACCTGAAGAACACACCAGATGATCCCAGAAAGCGACCTTCGTAACAAATGAATAAGCATAATGTACAAGGAGAAAGCGACTTCATGGTAAGACTCCATAGTGCAGATAACCTCAGCTGAAAGCATAGACGTACAAACTGGAAGCAAAGAATCGGAAAAGTTGACAGAAATGACAGAAAGTGTGCTAATTTACATTAAGTATGTAGTTTGGTAAAAAAAAAAGAAATATACAGGGAAAAGGTTGGCTAATGCCAGTGATGGTTAAATCCAGCTCAAATTATGAAATGCTGAAAGTTGAAATTAAATGGCAAGTAGGGCACCAACGTAAAATATCTCCAAAAATAGTGCAGTTAGCATTTAGGTAAAAACATGAATTCAGAGTTCTTTCTAACCTTCTATTAAGTAGAAGAAATCTGAGAGCTTTGTACAATTGTATACACACACAGCAGAGTTACCATAAGAAACACTGGATAGGTTGATATCCAAATGTGGAATCAGATAGGCACCAACAGGTGAAGGTAGGTATACACACACAATTGTTAGTAGCGTGAGCTGGCAATATCGACCTCTCGAAATAGGACCATGTGATCCCCAAGAATCCTCTTCATTTTGGTTCCATCTCCATGATCAATGATAATGAGTCCTTGGTCTTCTGCCTCCAACAAGTCACAACGGACCAGTCAAAGAGTTCTTGTTCCACAGTAATGCTTGTCCTATTTGTAATAGATCATAACTATTTAGCTATTAGAAGTAGGGCCATTTTCAAATGATAATGTGCGTAATGATGCCCCACTTAGTAACACATGCTAGTAGGTGGAGTGTAGTCTGCTTCAATGGTAAATTAATAAGCACAAAAAAGGCAAGCAATAACACACATCATCAATCATAACAACATTGCGCTAAAAAATGTATAACGGTGTAGATTATGCATGAAACAAGTTATATGCCACAGGCGGAAAGCACGCCATTTAGTATTTACGATAACGAAGAATTGAAACTGACAATAATTACCATATCCAACTATACAAAAAGGGCAAATGGTTTAAGACTAATATGTTTTTTCTTCAATAGGCAGGACAGGGTTCAGTTATGTAGTCAATGGAGAAACAGCTGGTGTTGTTATAAAATTAGATTATAAGTTTTTGTTTGTCACATTATAAGTTTACAAATAACACTTTGTTAAACCTACTTATATGGAATGCACCCAGCCTCAAGTGGAGCTACAGTTTTCTGAGATAACTAACAATGCCCCTTTAGAATCCAATAGTTCAAGATTCTAACATGTCACGGGAGAGATGCATTAACAGAATTTACTCAATGGCTCCTAAAGATATTTCGAATTTGACACAACCAACTACGAAACTGTGAAGATTATGTGCCCTGTTATTAAATCACATTAGCACTTAACAGAAGTCACAGACCATTTGGGAAGAACGATCACAAGAGTAAACCACGAATCATGGGGAGAATAGACTATTTTAGAGGCTGCCATTTACAATTTTACTTGCATAAATATGGTCAAAGACTCAAAGTCTAGTAGAAGCAAAGCTTTTAAGATCTTGAATGCCCATGTGAGCACATGAACAGCACCAATTTGTTTCTTCCAGCAATGTATTAGCTTTTGTGACTGCACATGCGAGGGATTGGAATGATTAATCAAGAACAGCCCATTGATACTTAACTTACTGCCTTAAATCCTACAGATCTCTAGAGGGGAAAGAGGAGACCACCATGAGAGTTTCTTTTCTTTTTTATCCCTGATGCTACAAATCTCATATGTGTAGCAACTTTGTTACTTATCAGCAACAGGGCCCAAACTCTAAATAGCAAAAAACCAGGAACACAATTGAAAATACCGGAAATATCCATATTATACAACATTGTACTTGTATTTTCATGGGAATTAAGAAACACTAGCCCTGCGTAAGCATGAAGGGATTATTCTAACGTACAAACTAGCTGCTAGGCTGGATCAAGGAGTACTTGATTTGACTATACTAAAAAGGAGAGTGGAACAGTGCAAACGTCAAGCTTTTATTACACCATCTTAAAAGTGTGCCTGTCACCCACATGGAAAGGCCTAAACAAATGACAGCTGGAGATGAAAGCATACCAATCCAAGTGGCTGGTCTAGTTGCTTGTCGGAATATCAAGCTTAAATCTTCCTGTTGGTCTCCTATCCTCAAGGCAGATCTCACTCTTTTCTGAACCTTTATTTGGGTATGGCTACACTGTTAGCAACTTTAGGCACGGGGATAACAATTCTCAAGGCCATCGGGGAGAAACATGTAGTACAATCATAAACCAAATACATTCCAAACTACAGGTAGATCGTGAGCTAACAATGATCTGCGACATGGAGAGTTGTGTAAACTGCTTTTTAGACGACTACACATTTTTCTTAAAATACCCTAAACTTCAACATTTCACTCAATGCAGAACCTACGTATTTCAAGAATGCAAGCTCACAAATGGCACAAGTTATATAGACAGAATGCAGAACCCACATGATATTGCATGAAAAGTGAATTTAAAAATGAAAGAACTGAACACTTGGTAGTAATTTGAACAAAGTTTAGAGCTTACAGTTCTATATGGTGATCCTTTTCTCTTTGAAATAATCTGCAAATAACATCATGTCAGTTTTGCTAACCATCTGGCGGAAAGCCCAAGTGATAAAATTTTTTGTCTACTGATCTCCATATTTCGCAAATCGTAAAATGTGGTTTGCATCTGAAGGCTACTCATTTGTTTTGTTCTATATAAACAAAGATGTGATGCAATCTGCAAAGAAATTTAAACTAATGAAGGAGTTCCTTCAAATGACTTGTTAATGCAATCCAAATTGCATGAAGAACGCTTCAGATTGTTTGTTAGTCTGTATGCATCATTTCAAAGTAAAGAAAGCTTCAGAAGGCTCGTTTACTCACTTGGCATTCACGTGATATAAACAAAATAAGCAGATGATGTTATTTGCTGAGACTTCAAACTTGAGTTCTACCACTCAGACAAAATCATCATCAGACACATCAGAGCTAACATGAAACTTTTTACTTCGTTGATGATCTGAAGAAACGCTGGTTTTATTCAGCCCTTGCAAGCAGTTTGGCAGCATTCTTCTGGACTTAGTTGGGCATTGCATAGATGAATTCTTTAAATTGAATCCCATCATCTTCAGATTTTTCCCAAGTAGAGATTGCCTTTCGGTTCCACGTACAGTAGAAGAATTGATTTGTCCCACTTCTTTTTCTGCACTAACTGTCATTTGATTTGTTCGATGAATTCCAGGCCGTGCCATAGACTCAACTGGGACAAGTTTCCCATCGACCTGATTTGTGAAAACAAAAGAAACCTGCAAAAAGGCAAGCCATCTATTCACAGTTGACAGCATTTCCTGAAAATCTAGTGTTCTAAACTCAATACTCCAAATATATTTTTATCCTTGACATCAGATAAAGGTTATTTGACTGTGAATAGTTTCTTGGGCAAGCTTCTTAAGAAATTTATATATGCACCACTGCAAAATGACTGTTGTTAATATATGACAGGAAAGCTTTTCCTTAAAAAAAATGAAACTAAAGAGTGATCACTCTTTGGAACACTTATCATGAATAATTTAAGAACATAATGCCCATTCCTCCTTCCCCGTACTTATCCATGGCTCCATCTTTCCTCATCCATGAATCTCCTAGGTTTTAGTTACGCTAGTTTCAGGTTAAACCTAGTCCTAAACATTGTTGCCTGCCTAGCTTTCAAAACACTAGGTTGATTGCCGAAACTTAAATTCAAAGTTAGAACCACAATGCATAATCAAACCATAAAATTCAGTTTACTAAACTTTACTTCCTCCAGCCAATAATATATGATGTTTTCAACACTAAAATTAGTGTTAAAAAAACGTCATGTATTAATGACCAGAGGGAGTATCACTTATCTAAGTACTCGCTGCATTTCAGATTATGTCTATAGTAATTTTCCACTATTAGATAAGAGCATTAGAACAAACCTCTGTTTTAAACTGTAACTCGTTAGTACATAGATAGTTACATAGTACTTGATATGATCCGTAGTTCATTCTTACTGTTGCACCCATATCATTGCCATTCACAAAAAAGGATATAACAATGAGATAGGGCATTTGGCAATTCGATTATGTCATTTTTCATCTTTATCTTGGTCTATTATGAACTACTAAGTTTAGAATGTGGTGGATCAGCTTAGACACACAGCTTGTGCACTGTGCCAATCCTCATTATCCCACACGTTTCATGGCTGCACTTCATAGGTGAGGAGCATTACTATATGATCTGTCATAGGATACTATGGTGGATGGGCTACGATTATGCTAAGAGGCAGGGATGGCCCTTTTGTGAATAGCAGGGAATATGATGGTAGTGTCATTATGATCTAAAACAGTCCAGTCAATAATGTCATATCACATGTAACGGGTACTCTCTGGTGGCATTCATTTAATTGAAAATTTCGCTGGGTGTCGTATCTCAAAAACTGGTCACTTTGGAGTAGCAATGTAGCATATATCTCAATTCCCCTCTTTTACTGTTTAATCACCAAAACATAATGAAGAATGGTAAAAATGAACAAGTTGATGCAGCGGAAGAGGAGAAAGATACTCACTCTGTCCCAGATATAAGCATTTCTAGGTTGTTTAGCAGACATTAAGGTTGAAGTTAAATTACTTTGATGCCCCTAAAAAGGTCTAGGATGCAGTAATAAATGCAGGAAATTTTGAAAAATGGTTGCATTAGGAAAGTTGTACACTCCAGATGCTTATATTTGGGGACAAAATTTAACCCCTCAAATGATTATATTTGGGGACAGAGGGATTACATATTATGGGGGCAAGTAAAGAATGAATTTGGGCAATCACCTCATCACCAGCAGAAGACTGGAGTATAGTATCAGGTACAGTTGATGGGTCAGAATGATGGCCCCAACTCCCTAAATCTTCTTCAGAAGGTCTTCCAATCTGAAAAAGACATAATCTTGAGCTTTGAAGCACCTATAACATTAAATTAAGAATAAAAAGGGTGCCACAGAGTACCTGTTGATTCGAACTATTCATTTTCTGCACACATCCAGAGATTGCTGCAAACCCGCCAATATCATTCCCTCCTGTGTTAGAGGCCTCAAGCTCAGTAGCTACTGAATCAAATCCACTACCATCAACAACTGCACACCCATCCTTGTTACAGCGATTGCACTTCAAATTTTCATGTATTTCAGATCTGCGTCACCAAATGAAGGTAAGAAACAATAAGACACAGAATATCAACAACGTTACTGCATTTAGATTAAGGTAATGATTAATTGGTACTTTTTTTGAACTTCAAGTAATTGATACTTGCAGCTTCAGAACTGAACATTTTATGCAGGTTTTTGGTAGTTGCTGGCTTGCTGTCATATTATCTACAGAAAAGTACTCTCCGAATCCAACTATAGCTGGAAGAAATGGCCATGAGTTACATTGTCAAATAATGACAATTTCCAACTCTTTACATGCTAAATATTGCAGTACAATTGTGACTATGAAAGCGATGATAATAGTACATATGTAATACTAGCAACTGACACCACAATATTTCTCCAAATAGATGAACAGTTGAGTTGACAAAAAGTAGGATGTGCACTGAGCCATTGACTGATGATTAACTAAAAAAAGTAGGCAATGCTAATTCTTTTCAAAACCAGTTCCCTCAAATTATACATCAGGTCGAGTCCAATTTTATCAGTTGTTATATCAATTATTAAGTGGTTCTGTTGGTTTATGCAACGCCTTCGTTAATGCCTTCATACTATAAGTTCTCAAAATTTGAACATAAAAAGGAAAATGTAGGGACAAGAAACAAAAAAGTCCCATGATTCAAAGGACCATAATTCACCTGACTTGTTCATGGAAGGTAAAAAGATCACGCAGATCTTCTGTTGAGAGAGAACTCCCCTGTTAAAGATGTAAATACACAATACTTAACACTAATAAGAATTTTAAATAAAAAAAAACAAAAAAAAACCAAGCAGATAATAAACCTGCATTTTGCAATCTGCTTGTTCCTGCTGAATAACCTTTTGGAGACCTTCTTTCGACATCTGACGCTGGTATACCTATGTACAAATGTAGCAAGAAAAAGTAGCTAGAAACTCAACATTCTTTCATTGGACAATGGTAAAAAGGCAAAAGATATCTGAAATATAGGGCTGGCAACCTTCTCCTCGATGGTTCCTGTGCTTAAGAACCTGTATATGTACACTCTCTTTTTTTGTCCATCTCTCCATACTCTAGCAGCAGCCTTTGCAAAATGTCAATAGATGTAAAAGGTCAGAGTTAGGCCAGACAAGGTTTGCAGTTACAAGAACCTTCACAAGGTGATGAGGCAGAGATGCAGAAACATTGACCTGCTTATCATTGGCAGGGTTCCAATCGGGGTCAAAGAGAATTAGTCGATTTCCACCAACCAAATTAAGCCCACACCCACCTGCCTTGCTACTAAGTAGAAAGACAAACTCATCCTGCCAAACACACATATGGTGGTATGTTCAAAGTTGGAACAGGACAGACTCTTGGTCCAAAAGGGGGCAAATTTTACATACTCTGGATAGATCATTGAATTGGTTCACCAACTTTTGCCTTTTATTAATGGATGTTGCTCCATCAAGCCTAATATGTGGGTATCTTCTTTCCCGACACAATTGTGCAAACAGATCCAATGTCTGAATTTTTACAAAAAGACTATGATTAATTATTTTTAACTATATAGGTACCAAGAGAGGAAAACAATTACATTAAACTGTTCCATTATCATGAACATGGAGGAGGTATCACTTGCAGTTTAAAAGCACAGCATACGCTCAATGACTCATCTGAGATAATTACGGAGAATAAAACATACATAACACAGGTAGGTACTTATTAAGATGTGTAGGAAAATGAAGCCAGGCACCCATATAAGAATGTAGTTCCTTTTTTCTCCATTGTTCACCCTTAACCCACAGTACAATGTACCATCAAACAGAAGCCGCTGATTAGAGCACATATATCATTTGGTGTTCTCCCAATTGGTCCATACATGTAGTGGAGGAATGGCTTGATCATAAAAGTCCAAAGCCCTTACCCCTCTCAGAAGTAGTGATTAGTTTAACTTGACGAAAGTAAGACTGCTATATTGGTTCAGTAGCAAGTAAAATAACAATAAAGCAGGCATGAGCAAAGAGAACAGTCTAGCCAGCAGATATATCGGCTCGTACGTAGTATTTTTCAAAAGGGAATTGTGTTGCTGCCTCTAGTGTACTAATTCATGTTTCCTGAAAATACGCGACTTTGCAACCAACAGCAATAGCTTAAAACAGCATTACATTTAAACAGTGTACCAGATAAACCTGACCTGGGTATAATTTGATACAAGAACAATACGATCATCAGTTTTTTGACGGAGGTGCCCCAGTAATCTAGCTAACACATGCATTTTGCCAGACAGTTCTACCCACATTCCTCCTCCACCAGTCCATGATCCAGATCTTGCACAAAATGAAAAGTACCTGTAAGTTGGATGAGCTAATTTTGAAGCTAGTGAGAAAGTGTGTAATACCTTCCCGAAAACAGTTCAGGAGGGAAAAAGCGCAGGCAGTCATCAAAACCAGAGCCCCCTGATGTATTACTTTTTATGGTGTCATAGATCAGCTGAAATACAAATATGATCAAATAACAAATATAATGCATATATTGTGCTTATCATAACCTACCAACCAAAACATGCAGGATGGCAATTAACAACAGTATCACAAGATGCAGTCACCCAGAATTTATTTGAAACCATTATGTCATACTATCTTCCTTTATGCAAGGTAAGCAATAAAAAAAAGACATGAAAGACTTGGGTCAAGCTAATTTTGCATTTCATAAGGATTATATACTCAAGTTATATCACTGCCAATACATGCAGAATACATTACAGAATTTTTTGCCAGGTGACCAAATTTCATTAAGATTGGAGGGAGATATATTACAGAATTATCATGAAAAAATTAATAAATTTTTTCACATTAAAATAACTATAGCAAAGGAGCATTTTCTTCAAAATCTATGAATTCCTGTTTTCGATGCAGGATTCCACATGGTAACAGTCAGAAATCCGCAATGTTGTCAGAGTTTATTTAGTTTAGAAGAAACTAATAAATGTTATAGTAAAGATAAGAAGATGGTCAATGAACTCTGTAGGCATATCACTGAAGACACTTTCGACGAAAGATCATGAGAAAAGCACTTTGTTTGCTGCATGAGATATGCATTATTCACCTTTGGATGGTTGCATAACTTCTTAAGAGCAGTAATATATGCCAGAATTTTGGATTGCTTTGTTTCTTCAGATATCAAGCGTTTAACCTGAAAATAACAAATAATAAAGTATTGTAGGCATAAAGTCTACTAAAAAAATGTTTGTAACTTGGAACAGTGTAATGTTAGGTACTCACATTTTTTGAATGTATAAAGTGGTTGTACAGTGTAGTCTGCAAAGAAGTCAACTTGCAGCACACTACTTCAACGATCTGTATATAAGTGTTAAGCAATGTTAAGCTAAGGTCTACAAGACCGCATACATGGAAGAGGTGCCCCAACCTTGGCTTAAGCCACATAAGCGGCTGACTATGCTGCAAAAGCTCTAGTGCGCTACAATGTGAGTTGATTGCACAAGACCACATAACACCCTTTAGGACATTGGATAGATAACGGTTGTACAGTTTTCCTTTGAATCAAAGATGCAGCAAACAACATAGGGAAAAACTTAACTAACCAGAAAATCAGAAAATTTCAACTAAATAGGTAAGCATACCTTTGGTGGCAGGTGATTGGATAACAGAGCATTTGTCCGTCTCAATATAAACTGGATATCATAAAGAAAGCATCAAAATATGATGGATGTATGATTAGACCAAAACGGAAGGAGCAAGACAGCATAACAAGTAAATCAAAAACATAGTAAAAATAATTATGGTGGTGAACAAGCTTATTCAGAAGGACATGTCTTACCAGATTAACTTTTGCACTGAGTTCTGCAGATCTCTCAGATCCCAAATTCTTTTCTTCTGCACTAGCTGTGGGCTCTCTTCCACAAATGATTGGTGCCTTCAGTCAGGGGCAGGTAATGCGAGAGATAAAGCAAATAAATATTGGGTGCACATCACACATGAACGTAGGTAAACAGGTAAAAGAACAAAGAAATCATTTATCCTTGTACTGATGAAGTGATGAACTCTAATATTTTCCTCCAACCATACTAACTTGTATTTTTGTAGTGCATCTTATTCCATATTAACTTCAATACTTACTTCATAATATCTACGGAAATATGTAGCATCCCCCAGAACTCCTGGATTTGTGAAATTTACCATTGAAAAGAATTCCTCCAGATCATTCTGCAGCAAAAAACTGTATCAGTTGACATTGAAAACAATTGTTCCATTCAAGAAAGAAAAGACAGAAAGAATCAGGAAAGATGATTACCTGCATTGGGGTACCTGATAATAGGATACGCCGTTTACAAGGAAGGGCAGCCAAGGCCTACCACATCAAAGTGTTTTGATGAGAATAACATCAAGGAGGAATCTACGTGCAAACAGTTCATATGTGTGCAAAATATTGAGATGTAACATTTACAATTGATATACTTTATTGGTTAGGGTCTGGTCATTTTTCAATCTGTGGGCTTCATCACATATAAGGAGGTCACAGCTTCCTGGCCTTTCAAATTTTGAAGAATGCATGCGGAAGGTCTCGTAAGATATGATAAGAACCTGAAGGCAATTCATAATGAAGATATACTTTCAGAAGACATTGCTATCAACTTGTTTGCTTCTCAACTATAGAATAGCATAGAAGAAAATGAATGAGAAATAGAACACCTGAAGACGGCTCAGAGGTTTTAAGAAACTTTCAATTCCAGAAAGAACATCAGCGCGTGTGCTTTCACAAAGAGCAAGCAGCTGCACTCTGCCTTTTAGCCACTTGATTATCTCTGATTCCCAATTGCTAACTAAACTTGTGGGGGTTACGATGACAGCCCTTTTAACCATTGGCTTACCATCAAATCCATGGCAAAGAAGGGTATAGAGTAAAGTTATCGACTGTAGAGTTTTCCCCAATCTGGACAAGTGCAAGACAGGTCAAAGCGTGGCTTTATATAATAGTGAACAAGAATAGACAAGATGGAGGGATCCAGCATATTACCCCATGTCATCAGCTAAAATGCAACCAGATATTCCATCATCATTTAACAACCCAGATACACAATCAAACATAAACTGAACTCCTTCCCTGCATTAGAACATCACCATGTAAATTCTAAAGAGATGAATACTAACTAAAGCTTTATAATATCACCATTTCTATGTTCAGCTGCTGGAATATTTGGCTTCAAAGTAAGAGGTGCATTTTGTACAAAATGCCCATACATAGATGGAAGAAGATGCATCTATCAGACCTGATCCGTCAAAGCACAGAACCTCAAAGAAGTTTATGCTCCACCCCCTAACCGGGTTACACGTTTGTCCTTCTTACACAAGCTAAGGTGTTTGCTATTTTTAGTTCACACCTGTTTTAGATCTTTCTGGTTTTGTGATTGTAGCACTTTGTACATTTACTCTATTTCTTAGAATATATATTCTCTCTATAGGATTCTTCCCTGCTGCTTTCCCTATAAAATCAGTGTTTTTTAAGGTAAGAAATACATATTCTCTCTATAGCATGCATTATGTAAGAAGGTAAGAAATATCAACAGATACATAAAGCCAAATATAACTATCATATTGGCATGTTTAAAAGTTGTGTAAGAATGCACAGCACAAATAATGCATAAAGAGTGTATTACCTTTGATGGGGTCGAAGATAACGTACAAGCAAATGATCAACTTCAATTGCAGAAAAATTGTTGTTTTCCTTGTCACACCCCTCAGGTTGCCACAAAATCAATGGTTCTATGCCTGGTGGAAGGGGTTCCTCCTTTTCTATGGAATCATTACTAGCAACAGTAGGTGATTGTGGAAGAATATTTGTAACTGCAAATGGCTGCACCGAACCCCATGGGACAAATCTTTTACGGGCCGAAAGGCGCCGAGCAAGTTGTTCATTATTTTCACTGTATCCATTTTGACAGGGAGGTTTGAACGGTTTTCGAGCTATCGCTGCCGCATCAGAAACTGAAAGAATACGTGGAATAAGTGCCTGCCTTCTTACAACCAGATTTCCCCTGACAGACCAAAAAGAAAGATAAGTATGGTTACAAAATAATGTGTTTGCCAGGCACTCAGGCTATGGATCAAGTCAGAATAACTTTGCTTACGTGAAGAAAGCTAAAGAATGTGGCATTTGACAAATTCGAAGTTTGCAATATAGAGGTAAAAAAGGTGAAGTGAGCATTAGCATCATATCGCTTGGAGCAAAGTCGGTCCAAAAATCAACTGATCAAATATAATAGTAGGACTACAATAGATCACATGAACAATGTATAGTAGCCACTGTCATACCTACGTCCATAATAAAGTGCAACAAAGTTAATTGACAATGTTAAATATAATCAAATTCCACTATGCATGGTTTAGTAAGCAATGCATGCCTGTCTAGCCAACGGCCTAAATCAAGCGATCAACATTCAGGATTTTAGGGATATCACTTTGAAATCCTTCAGCAGATAAGACATCATAACTTTAGGGCCAATCTAGGGGATATAAAACTGGTCTCCCATATGATATTTTAAGCTCAAATACCATTTACCTCCACCAGGTGGAGTATAGACAATGAAAATGTTAATTACTAACTACGGTATGTAACCCTTTGGCCTAAATTTCTAAGGAAATGGACCAAATGCTCCCAAACTGGGGGCACCTAAATCAAACAACATGAAGAAAACATCTAAACCCAAGTTGGGTTTTGACCTTTTGGGAAGATATCCAATGTGGGATTGCATCAGCAAATCCAAAACAGTATTCCATAACAAACATAATCGCTCATCGAACAGTCGAGCCACCATCAAAACCTAGATCCGTACGCATCCGAGCCCTAGGAATCTATTATGGTGCATCGGCAAGCCACATTCTAACGCGCGCATACTTGGAAGAATAAATCAACTAATCTAGTAGGTGAAATGGACCTTCTCAGCATACCTGACGAGCGCATCCACGTTCTGCGATTTTATCTCCTGATCGGGCGTCGTCACGCCGCGACGCACGCTCCGAACTCGCCGCCCGCCGTCCTCGCCGTCGCCAATGTCGCCGCCACCTACTTCCTCGTCGCCGTCGCCACTGCCACCAGCCGCGTCACTGCTCTCCGCCACGTACTCGTCGTCGTCCTCCTCCGCTCCGCTCCCCACCTCCGACTCTGACTCCGATTCGTCGGCGTCGGAGGAGACGGCGACAATCTCCTCCTCCTCCTCCTCCTCCTCCTCCTCCT
>CM002480.1:23337032-23370846 GCA_000325765.3 Leersia perrieri
CTCCTCGGCGGCGCGGCCGACACGGTTGCATTTGCTCCTCGAAGACATCGCCTAGCCTCTCTCGAGTAAACCAGTGGAGATTGGCCCCGAATCGTGTGGATTTTTCGCGTGCTGATTGGGGAATTTTGGAGGCGGAGAGGAGGGTTTGGAGAGGCGCTGGAAAATTTTGGCGGTACGAGGGCGGAAGTGTGTTGGGGAAGATGCGGAAGGAGCGTGTTGGGAAGATGCGGGAAAGACTGCGTGGAGTCGAATAGGCTTAGCCATTAAGGCCCATACATAGCCCATATAACCCACTGCTTTGTGGTCCAAAGCTAGTAGACTTTCTTGCGGTAAGTTGGGCCATATAGTGGGGTGATGGCTCTTACATGTAGTTTTTTTTTACTTTTTTTTGTCTTAATTAGATTCCATGTAGTTTGAATTTGTGTTTTTTATAAACCGATGAAGAATTTTATTCCCCTTTAATATTAAGGAGAGAATTGACCTAGTTTATAAGAAAAAACAGACACAAAAACCATACAACTGCAAGGTTAATAAAGAAACCGGCTAAAACCTACGTCCGCGAGAATTGAATTTGTCATCTTGTTTTCAATCTTCTTGGGGGTAATTCATGTTCTTTGATTGGGACGTGTTACTGTTCATGAAGGCCAGCAGAAAACTGAAATAAGAAAAGGTCACAAAAAAAGATCATTATTCACACATATTTCACCCTTTTTTTAAGGCAACCCATGATGACACCACCATGCATATCCTGTATGTATGACTATGTACAGAAGAACCTGAGTTCTTTCAGAAATGCAGCACAGAAACAACTGAAAAACTCGTTCACAGCATCAAACAAAATCCACTCTAAATCACAACTAGATCACACATTCACATCGATCACACCGTAGCTTTTCTTCTTCTTCTTCTTCTTCTTTCTTTGGACTGATCACATATTGAGTAGTAGTAGTAGCAGGCTAGCAGCACGTAAAAGCTAGTAGGAGTAGTTATCCAGCTCGCTCATCTTGACGTTGAGATGCCTTTGCGCGAAGGCGTAGAGCCTGACCATCTCGTCCCCGTCAACCACGCCGTTGCGGTTGGCGTCGGCCTCCCGCATCGCCTCCCGCGCCTTCCACCACGCGAACCACAGGTTGAGGCTGCGCAGCGCTCGCTCCAGCTCCTCCCTCCCGATCCGCCCGTCGCCGTTCGCGTCGAACTGGCTCAGCCACGCCCTGAACTCCTCCACCGTCGTCTCCCCCTGCGGCAGCGCCCTGTGATACCTCATGAACGCCATCACAACCCCTCTCTTCCTACTACTTCTTCGATCGATCGATCGATCGATCTCTGCCTGAATTCTGAATATTTATGTACAATGTGCTACACAGTATATGTATATCAAACTGTCGATGCATGGGAGATGGCTGCGTTGCTTTATATATGCAGCTGCTGCCGGAATTCGGAAGGCGCGAGAGGTTTACAGTTCGGTCGCCGCACGTTTTCGGAACGTTTGGAAATTCAGGTAGCTCCGGGCCCTCGGCGCCGGCAGGTCGTGGACGATACGAGGCCATGGAATTTCTGGTGCGTTTGTTAGGCAATGTTGATCAGTGCAGCGGCATGGTTTTTTGACAGGTAAAAGATTCGTTGCTTGGACGAATGACGGATATCGTAATTCGTGGATGGTAGGTATGCATGTATGATCCCCGCAAAAAAAAAAAAAGGGTATGCATGGATGAAGAAGAATCGGATGCCGATTTACCGTTGATCGGTAGGCTTGTTCCACCTTTGCTGCGACTGGCCGGACATATTGGTCCTATCTATTGCTTGCACTCGACCGTTTTGTCTATCTGGCATTGATTTCTGGGAGCAAAATGCTGCACTCGTCTTGTGATGGCAATAAGAGCAGATATATATGTGTTAATATACGGCATCTAACTGCTAGTCACAACCAACGGACGCTTGATCGGGTTTCTAGAAGGATAATCACAGAAGCAAAGCAACCATGACTCCATGCTTAGCCATTAGGTAGGTGTTATTCAGGAATTCCGGCCAGCATTATCCTCACTTGATGATGCCTTATAGTAGAAGTAACCGTTAACTGTTGCTTTTGTTAGCTAACCTACCAAAGATGAGACAGATGAAGAATTGGACTATTAGTTATTGAACCTCCAAGGTTTCCCACGTGAGTACTGTATTCGAGGCCGATAAAACCAATGAGCAAGGAATTTGCTGTATCCACCCAATATCTGAATATCTTTCCTGTCCCATGAATAAACTAGAGTTATCTTCAGAAAGCAGTTCAGCATATATATTGATTAGACGTATATATTGATGTGTAGAATATCTCTTTCATTCAGCATATAAATGAATTGAAATCTTATATCCCTTCTTCCTATATAAAGTTCATACCCACTGCAAACATTAACTCCTATAAAGCAAGCATCAGGTTAAGCCACGTCATCCCTACATTGAAGCCATTGGATCAATTGTCATCTTTGTTTGTTTAGCAGGGGCATGCAAAAAGTTTTTTTGTTTATCCAGCATAGAGCTTTCCGGTTCCCACATTACCCATTCCGCTCACTTCATATTCACACCATCAAGGCTCCCAGGCCTCCAAAACTGAAACTGTCACCATAAAAGGGCAGCCTTAATTAATTACTCACTCCTATATTTCTCTGCCTTCAATTACTCACTCCACCAATAGCGTGTGCATAATGTCCAGAACCCATGCAGTCTACCGCTCGACTACAATCAGTAGATGGATTGGTCCATCGTTCAAAAGTCATTGTCTACCTATAAATTAAATTTCCCCATTCGTTTAACGAGCAAGGGATGTGTATAAATGTTCAATAGATTGGATATGTTTCCAATGGTCACCTGGATCGTTGATTGGGTAGGGTTCGGGAGCCTCATGAGGTTATCACCTTGCTTGGATTGGCGCTGCACAAATTTAGATTCATGCTACTCGATCAACCACCTGTTTAGTTTCCGATTTTTCCTGCCCTGGATAGTTTGGGAGCGAAATTGCTATTGACGGAATTGAAGGAGCAATTCTTATCATAATCATAGCCTATTTGTTTCTGCTGGATAGATCAATTTCGATGTCCAAATGCATGGTAACAGGTACTCTCTACAACTGCCTAAAGCACACAACATTTCATTTTTCAATGGTTGTTATACAGATATCAGATGATTGATGCAGCTGATCGCCAAAAAAAAAACAAAAAAAAAACAAAGAAAGAAGAAGAAGATTGATGCAGCTTTTTGATCACGACCACTATAGATATTTTTGAAATATTTGGCCATCCATGTTGGTCAGGTCATGTATTAATGTAACTTAATATTTTACATTGTATACATGTTGTAATTAACCTGGGGTTTTTTCTATAATTTATAAGTTGGTTACATTGCAGCTTATAGATGTTATAATCCATTAATTTGAACTATTTGAACTGGGTTTTTGTTTGACAATCGGTGTAAAGCATAGAAAATATTTATCGAGTCTTAGTGGCATCCTGCAGATATAGTTTGTTCAAGAAGCAATAATTTTTTTTTGTTGTTGGATATATAAGCTTACAACAATTGAAATCATATTGAATTTGTTATTTAGCTTTATTTTTGTTTTGATTATGCAGTTCTTCTACAGTTACAAAGTAGACACACAAATTAAAAAATCCCGCGGCAACGCTCAGGGTTTATGGCTGATGACTCAACGTCACAATTATATTCAATGAAATTTATGGAAAACACAGTACATGCGTCCATTTCCTGTAAAATGGAGCACAATAAGCATCAATTGGCTTACTATACACTTGATTGAAAGGTACATTAGACCATGTTTGGATCCTTCTACTTTTTTTAAGTCCATGTCACATCGGATGTTTGGACACTGATTAGAAGTATTAAATATAGACTATTAATAAAACCCACCCCATACTTTGGACTATGTCGCGAGACGAATCTATTGAGCCTAATTAGTCCATAATTAGCGAATATGATGCTATAGTAAACATTTGCTAATCATGGATTAATTAGACTTAAAAAAATCGTCTTGCGAAATAGCCCATATTTATACAATTAGTTTTATTATCAGTCTATATTTAATTCTCCTAATTGACGTACAAGCATTCGATTGGACATGAACTTAAAAAAAAAATCCCTGTATCCAAACAAGCCCTTATTAATTGCTCGTTACTCGTCATTAGTAGTACTACAACTCTACAAGATTCCAACAACATGAGGAAGCTTCAACCATGGCGCATTATTTAGTGAGTGTGACATTGACCAATGTCTTGCCAGATACTGTTCACTCTTGGTCCTCCTGCCTGCCTGAGGCTGGAGCTGGAGAATCCTTTTAAAGAGGAGCCAAGAACCAGGTCCGGTCCTGCCTTTCGCTTTAGCAGACGCGCGCATAAACAAAAGACCGCATTCCCAAGCAATGTATCCCTCAGCTCCACCCGACGCGTATAACACGTACAGCGCCGGAGCTCCACCGACGGCGCCGCCGCCGCCGGCAACGTACCAGCAGAAGATGAACACCCCACGCCCCGGCAGCGGGCTGACGCGATGGTCCACCGGCCTTTTCCACTGCATGGACGACCCAGGAAACTGTAAGTTCTTCAGCAATCTAACCATTCAATCAGTCGTCGTCCCATGTTCTTCAGAGTTAAGAGCAATGGATGCCTATTCTCACATCGGTTTCTCTTTGGAAAGGTCTCATCACATGCCTGTGCCCCTGCATCACGTTTGGGCAGGTCGCTGACATCGTGGACAAAGGCAACTGCCGTGAGTTACTGAGCTCTCCCTTCCTCAGAGAAAAATCACCGGTTCGGCTCTCGTTGATGTCGCGCGTGACACTGTGATCGATTTTGCAGCATGCCTCGCGAGCGGGTCGGTGTACGCGCTAATCTGTGCGTCGACGGGGATGGGGTGCCTGTACTCGTGCTTCTACCGGTCCAAGCTGAGGGCTCAGTACGATCTCGACGAGGGGGAATGCCCTGATTTCCTCGTCCATTGCTGCTGTGAGTACTGCGCGCTGTGCCAAGAGTACCGTGAGCTCAAAAACCGCGGCTTCGACTTGGGGATCGGTAAGTAGTCTCTTTGCTTGCACGCAAGAAGATCGTATTGAAACCTTTTTCCTCTTTTTGGTGTGCGAATGAAGTACTCGTGCTGACGAATAGTGTTTTATGGTAAGGTTGGTCTGCCAACATGGACCGGCAGAAGCGAGGCGTCACTGGAGCGCAGGTGATGGGGGCGCCGGCAATTCCGGTCGGCATGATGAGGTAGACGAAGGTGGATATGCGGGGGAATGGTGTGCCTATGCTCTTGTGCTGCTGCATTTTCTCTTGTTCTTGTAGTTATTATGATTTTCAGCTGGAGAACGCTGCCTATTTTTTTAGCTTGGTGCATGTATTATTATCTGGTCCTACTACGTTAGCTTGATTTGCTGGATTTCATGTGCTACTATGTGACACATTCAGAAGTTTGAACACATTAATGGGTTTGGTGATTGGAAAGGATATTATAACTTATAAGCAAGCAGAGTTAGTAGTTCATCATGTGCAAATTTCTTCCCCGGGGAAAAGAAAATCTATACAATCTTAAAAAAACCCAACAGTGGTGGACGTGAATCTGCCCTGAACACCATCTGACAAGTGGGGGCTATAGGTCTTGTGGGTCCCATCTTTTATTGAGTAGGTAATGAAATGACTATGGGCCATTTTGTTTTGAAGTCAAAATGTGTCCTACCAAATTATTGGCACTTTAAATAGTATTTTGGCAATATTTGGTTTGCTACTAAAATAGTAGCAACAAGACACATAAGTTGCCAAAAACATTGACAATGCCAAAATTTATCAAGAATTTGATATTGTCTATATTTTAATATGGTAGCAAACCAAACAAACAAACCCTATAACTATAAGGTGCAACCGTGCAAGTAGTGATAATACTGAAAACAGGTGAAGGCGTCAACCGTCAAGTCAAGCCAGCGCGGGTGCGCGGGTGAGGGCCAGTGGGCCACCTCCAAACAACTCCAACAAGGGGCCCACTGAATTGCCCACGCACGGCAGCAAGGACGGTACTGGACCGGCCAGGCAGCACGATCTCAGTAACTCCTAATCCACGCGTATTGGCCCAGTAGGTTTTCTTATCCATATGGGCTCGTAACCAGTATTTTGTGGGCCGAATAAACGCTTTGGGAGAATCGCTAGTTTGGGCTTTCGAAAGCAAAGATATCGTTGCGGCCTCGTAGGCTCGTACATTAGCCTCCAGCCCTCCACTCGCCGCGCCGTGCGTGCACGAGTGATTGACTTTTCCTCGTAATCGTGGACGACGAAGAAGAAACGAGACGAGGCCAATCATTCTGGTTCTGGCTTTCTTTTACTTGGTCTCTCTGATTCAGAGACGCTCAATTAGTCAAGTGACAAGCGGACAAGCCATGTGTGCGGTGACATGCATGATGCGGTCACGTCGTGCCGCTCATGGATGAACAGTACAGATCGAGCCTTGCCAGTTTTTCGAGTTTTTTCTCGGCATGGGCATGATTCTCGTCCTGGGTGATGAATTGGCAGGCAGCGTGCGTGCAGTGCGTGCTCGCAATTATATACTCGATCGCCTGCTCGGTGATTCACAATCTCACCGACGACGACAATGAAGGCAGGAGATGAAGAGCGTCTTCGAGCGAGCGCACCACACGCGTTGATCTGCCGTGCGAACAGCCTTGCGTGCGTGCACAGTGAGTCAGAGCTGGATTCACAGGGAAAAGGCTGGGCTACTTATGAAAGAAGTCCGAAATGAATACGCTCCTGTTTCATCGTGACCACTCCTATTTGCATTATTGCATAGCACGGTGCTAAGTAGTACTTGAAATTACGGCTTGATGTGCCATTCGATTGCCCAGATCGATCATTGCGTTGCCTTTTTATGCAGCTGAGACGTGTTGGACTGTTCGGGTACCGCTTATTGTTGGAGTTATACTCGTTAATTAAACTGGCTGTTCTCGTACCACGTATCGGTAATTCGGTATCGTAGTCGTACGTACTGACGTATCGTGTGGTTGTACGAAGTAGTAGTTCTTTGACCTGTGTCGCAGTTATCCAGCAGAAAATTGAGAGGCCACTACCTAAATCATGTATACTCTGTTGCGGTTCCTGTACGTCTGAAAATTCTTTAGTTCGGTCGTTGTTTTCCCGTTGTTTTGACACATCTGCTTCTTTAGCCCCTCGATTATCATAGCTCGAGTCAGGGTCCATTCGCCAGAGAGTAGAAAGCCAGAAAGTTTTACAGAAGTACTCTCCATGTGTCTCCTTGTAGGTAAGACCGCAAACATTAAAATTTTGTTCTAGACATCGACACATGGCGGCAAGTCCTAAAATGCTCTGCAGAAAAGGCCAATGCTTCTAGGAGGCAGCCTGCGCACTTCCATTGCACTTGCGAGACGGCTGTATCAGATCTATAGACAGAAGGCGTGCACCTAGCCTTCTCAAAAAAAGAAAAGAAAAAAAGATTACATAATTATCCCTAGCCAGTTGAGGGTGCGTTTAGTTTCAAAAGAATTTTGGCCAAAAAGTATCACATCAATATTTAGACACATATTTAAAGGATTAAAGGTAGACTAATAATAAAACAAATTACATATTCCGACTATACACTGCGAGACAAATCTTTTGAGGCTAATTACGTCATGATTAGCCATAAGTGCTACAGTAACCACCATGTGCTAATGATGACTTAATTAGGCTCAAAAAAATTCGTCTCACAATATACAGTCCGAATATGTAATTTATTTTATTATTAGTCTACCTTTAATCCTTTAAATATATGTCCAAACATTAATGTGACATTGATGCGTTATTTTTGAAGGCCAAATTCGGGAAACTAAACCCGGCCTGAGTTGGGAGAACAGCTACTGGCCGTCCAACACGGCAGCAACGGTGGATTGGAAATTTAACAGATTACCAACCACCGCGGCCTGTAGGGTTAATTCGGACATTCTACTCTGCTTGTTTCTGGCGTTGAAAGATTCCAAGGGGTACTTGTTCCATTATCAATCCACCTACCGCTATCTAAATGGAGCTCGATTAATATTAGTGATCCCGAAGTCTGACACCTATGAAACCGACGTACCCTTTGTGGAAGAATCAAATCACATGACTTTTCTGAAGTCGTCTTCTTCCAATCACTTCATCTCCCCCACAAAGGCACAAATAGAAGAACTGGCAAGATAAACCACAAAAGCCATGTGGGTGCTGATGGAACCGTGAACATCACATATGTGGGTGCTGATGGTCTTATCGATCCGAATTGGCGGCCCGAGTTAATCGACTGCTGTTCTATCAGATCGAACAGTACGTGAAGCGATTGATCCATCTATCTGAAAGTAGCATAAAAGGGGAAAAAAGGAGATAAAAGCATCGTCAGAATTACAAATTTTGGATCGCAAGGTTAAGTATCATGTGATTACGTAATTAGGGCTTGATTGGCTGGCTAGTCTCTGTTGACTGAAACAATTATTCGTCTAAAAACTCTTCTTGCAAGTTGCAACAACCCAGCCACTTGCATTAACTAAACTCATTAGCTTGGAGCAAGAGAATAGTAGTACTACTACAATATTCATCTTTGGGAAATCGAGGGCCGGAGATGGCTGCCAATCCAACTTAGTAGAATAGAACTGACGCAGAAGAACACTATAAGAAATTAGCACCTTCTCGGTCCTACTCCCATCAATCACTAGAGCGTACTACCAACGAACTAATCAACCGATCAGAAGTGGCTAACTACTCCCGCCCGCGCGAAGACATGGTGTTTGGTGTACATAAATTAGTGCACGTTGCAGAAGCCAACTAGGAAAGGGAGGCAGGGACAGTACCCCCTGTGCATCCGTCACACGTCGACATCGAGAGCTCCTTCCATTTCAAGCCCCACCGTAGCTTCCATCACTTTGACCATCTCGCCTCCAGGGAGGAGAGAAGCCCGCACAAGCGAACCATCGTTGGGATCAAACACCAGAGAGCATAATTCAGAAGCAGAGCAAGCTGCCTGCGGCGAGGAGGGAGAGGTCGGGATGGACGTGAAGCGGACACGGAGCCCGCGGGCTCCGGGCATCGACGCCGACGAGGACAAGAAGAGAGCAGCCGAGTGGCGCGGCGCCGTCCGGCCTCACATGGTGCTGGTCGGATTCCTCATCACCCTGCCCATCCTGGTGTTCGTCTTCGGCGGCCGATGGGGCTCCTTCACCTCATATTCCTCGAGCTCTCCCTCCACCTCCGTCCCCAACGTCGGCGGACGCCACGTCGTCGCCGGCGGCGGCGTAGCAACGACACAAAGTAAGCTCCTTTTTTTCTCTCGTCTCGCTGTTTGCGCCTGTGAATTCTGAGAGATCGCGGCGGACGTAAGGCAAGGGAGCCTACTCGTTGACCGCTAGCGTGCAAGGGAATTTTTGTCCCCCCGCGATCTGCTGAAATCGGCCTATGCACAAGCAGCCGTTGTCGTAAGCAATTTTGTGTGTTTACACCATTTCTGCGACATATGGAGGTAGTAGAGTGAAATTTGGCATTTCGTCAGGTGATCGCTGAAAACAAGGATAACTTCACACTGCCACTACGACGACCATCGCCCCAAGCACACCGAATGTTAATTGGATCACTGAGCATAGTGCACCATATGCAGATCTTGCATTCTGGCTTGGTTTAGGTGGGGCAAGTTTGCACCCAGATCACTGATCCACTGCACGTATAAACTTTTGGGATGCATGTACATTCCAGAATCAGATCCTATTCTGCATTGTGCTCGATGAACAGTCAGTTCTGGTTCGATGATGTGGCGACCCAGTGACGACAGTGCCGTCGTGATGCCATCACACTAGTGCATGTGCATCCTTTTGGGCGGATCTTGTCCTACCTTCATCACTGTTTCTTCCAAAGGGGTAGCTTCTGTTTGTGTCGGTGGCTTTTACTGCATGCCCTGCCCCTGCAGAATGGCGTTCCAAAAGGTTCTAGTTTTGTTTGTTTGTTTTAACGTAGGTCCTCCTGGCTTTTTACCTGGTGGTCCACGGCTTTAGCAGACAAACTTAAGCATCTTGGGAGGCCTAGTGCCCTCGTGAGAGTAAATTGTTAAGTAAACAATTGAGGCTCAAAAGTAGGTGGCCCAAGATGGATTAATTTCTGTTGAGCATGTTTCTAGCAATAATGCCGGTAATAACTCGGCTATGTCATGACAAATGTTAAACAAAGTAAACTTTTGTTGCTATGTGGAGGCCTGTTTTCATACCAAAGAAAGGATAAAATTATACAGCGATGTGTTTTTAGCAAAATGATATGCTTTGAAGCGCATGGTTTGATTAGAAGTTTATAACAGCGTGATACTGCAATTTCTTTTGCAAATGCCTGATTCCCCTGTTCCACCTTTCTGCAGAAACTGAAGCCCCGAGAAACGTCTCTGCTCCACCAACCAGAGCAGCAACCACAACTCCGCCGCCCCAGGACAAGCTTCTGGGAGGACTACTTTCTGCCGCATTCGAAGAATCCTCATGTCAGAGCAGATACAAATCATCACTCTACCGGAAGAAATCCCCATTCCCACTGTCCCCTTACCTGGTGCAGAAGTTGCGCAAGTACGAGGCCTACCACAAGAAGTGCGGCCCCGGCACGAAGCGCTACCGCAACGCCATCAAGCAGCTCAAGGCGGGGCGCAACGTCGACAACGCCGAATGCAAGTACGTGGTGTGGTTCCCCTGCAACGGACTCGGCAACCGCATGCTCACCATCGCCTCCACTTTCCTCTACGCGCTCCTCTCCGACCGCGTGCTCCTCATGCACGTCGCGGCCGAGCAGCAGGGCCTTTTCTGCGAGCCGTTCCCGGGAAGCTCGTGGGTTCTACCCGGTGATTTCCCCCACAACAACCCGCAGAACCTCCACATCGGCGCGCCCGAGAGCTACGTGAACATGCTCAAGAACAACGTCGTCCGCAACGACGATCCGAGCAGCGTGCAGGCGTCGTCGCTGCCGCCGTACGTGTACCTCCACGTCGAGCAGTTCAGGCTGAAGCTATCTGACAACATCTTCTGCGACGAGGACCAGATGGTGCTGAAGAAATTCAACTGGATGATACTGAAGTCTGACAGCTACTTCGCGCCGGCGCTGTTCATGACGCCGATGTACGAGAAGGAGCTGGAGAAGATGTTTCCCCAGAAGGAGTCGGTGTTCCATCATCTTGGAAGGTACCTGTTCCATCCGACGAACAAAGTGTGGGGAATCGTGAGCAGATACTACGAAGCGTACCTCGCCAGAGTCGACGAGAAAATCGGGTTCCAGATACGGATTTTCCCTGAGAAACCGATAAAATTCGAGAACATGTATGACCAGCTGATGAGGTGCATCAGGGAGCAGCGGCTGTTGCCGGAGCTCGGCACGGCGGAGCCGGCGCCGAACACGACTGCCGCTGCCGACGCAGGGAAGGTGAAGGCCGTACTCATCGCATCACTGTACTCGGGATATTACGAGAAGATCCGTGGAATGTACTACGAGAATCCAACCAAGACGGGCGAGATCGTCGCGGTGTACCAGCCGAGCCACGAGGAGCAGCAGCAGTACACGTCGAACGAGCACAACCAGAAGGCGCTGGCTGAGATCTATCTGCTCAGCTATTGTGACAAGATCGCCATGAGCGCCTGGTCCACGTTCGGCTACGTCGCCTACAGCTTCGCCGGCGTCAAGCCGTGGATCCTTCTCCGGCCGGACTGGAACCAGGAGAGGTCGGAGGTGGCCTGCGTCCGGTCGACTTCGGTTGAGCCGTGCCTGCACTCGCCGCCGATCCTTTCGTGCAGGGCCAAGAAGGAGGTCGACGTGGCCACCGTTAAGCCGTACGTACGGCACTGCGAAGATGTTGGATTCGGTCTCAAGTTGTTCGATAGCTAGTTTTCTGGAGAAGTGTGACTTTTTCTGTTTCGCGTTCCGGCCGAATTGCGTACGTTACGGGATGGCCTGTCGATTAACTAGGCCTTCTGAAGATTCGTTATATTCGTTTGGGCTCGTGTACACTTGGAAATTGCACAAATATATTACTATGTATCTGTATTCAAATTCGTTCATCATAAAACAATTCGGATATATATACACACGCAAACAAATTGCTTCTCCAGTTTCCTTTTCAATTCGACTAAACTGTCCCCTTTAACCACCAACCAGACTGCAGATTTGCTACTACAGATGCCTATCGTTAACAGCAGGATTGTTCAGTAATAGTCTCGTGACACAGAATTACACGCACTGATTAATTGAGATTAATTTAGAGATCCCTTGCCGTGGGCGTTGATGCTTTGATGATGCGTTCTGTTCGATCAGCAACCTACCCGTCCGGTTCCTCCGTGCCGACGCCATGCGCACGCGAATTATCAAGACATCAACAAAAACAACCAAAACGCCAAGACACCAAGTGTCCCTGAATTCCATACTAGATTGACGCCAAGAAGTGCCTTTCATGGGTGCGACTTTCGAATAACAGATTGACAGCGTGTACGTCCACGTGCACCAGATAGGTAACACACACTCCGCCCGTTGAACATATATGCGTGCGTTCATGTCGCTCTCACATGCCTCGCGCCGGGAGCAGAGACGAGAGAAGAAACACGCAGTCGTAGTCTCGTAGTAGAAGCAACCGTCACCAGTTGCCTATAGTTTCGAAGCCGTCCACCTCGCTTGTGCCGCTGCATGATGCAATCATCCTGTGCCGTTGACTGCCAGCACTTAACTTCGCCACAGCTAGCTTACCGAGAGATTTCGTAATCGTCTGGAAGATGTGTAAACAAAAGGGGATAAAAGGAATGTGATGTGATCTTCCTCGGCGTGCAATAATTACAAAATTTATAATGCACCGGAATGCAATCATCGTGTGTTGGTATATACACGTTCAGGTCAAAGGCGCCGCTGGCATCGGTGAGCGGGGAGGGCAGAATCGCAGAGACGATGGACGTCGCGAAGATGGCGTCGCGCACGCCGCGAGCTGTAGCTTTCAACGCGGTGAACGGCGGGGAGTTCGCCGGCGTCGCGGGAGGCGGCAGTGAGAAGGTGAAGCGGTGGGGGTGGCGCCCGCCGTCGGAGGTGGCCGTGGCGGTCGGGTTCATCGCCACCTTGACGTTGCTCGTGCTGATGTCCGGTGGGACGGGAAACTTGCCGTCGTCGTTCTCCTTTCATATGACGGGATTAGTGTTGAAGCCAGCAGGTAACCACTGTTCCATCAACCAAAACATGGTAGCAGTAGCATGCATGATTCTTGCAAGTCTTTCTCTCCGTTCTCGATCTGTCTCTTTTCGGCAAATGAATTTTTGCGGTTCGTGATCGGATGCCATTGAATCACAATTTCTTATTCGTATGCCATCATATATATTCACATTGTAAACCATAATTTAGCAGCTCTACAATCAATTGATAAGCTTTAACACAGTAAAGTATAGTTTGTCACTTTATCACATACACTGCACGTTAGCCCGGTGTTTCAAGGATTAGCATATATCCAAGCATAAGATAAAAACCTTTACCGCAAAAAAACTATTAATTCTCACATCCTTTAACTTTGTTCCATAATAAGGTGTTTTGAGCTTGTTCTAAGCTACACTTTACGTTCTGCATATTTTCTAAGTTAAACTTTCTAAAGTTTTTTCAAATTCATATAAAGAACATAGCAACATCAAGAACACCAAATTAGTTTTAACCAATTAAAGTAATTTAGGAGATACGCATGGAAGGACCGAAGGAGTATGAAAGGCATGACGGATTAACCTCAGTTTCGAGAACGATCTCAGCCTACAAATGAGAATGATTGCATTTTATTTTTTTTATTTAATTTTCTAAAATATTTTAATAACCATATGAATGTGATCGTCCCCATGGGCTGTTTTCTCTTATATTGGGCCTCAGCTTTGTGGCCCAATAAACCTAAGACTAGTCTGAGACCTATCTAGTTAAGCAACAGTTTGGCAGGCGGAGTTCCGGCCCATTCTCCATGGTTGGGCCAAGATTTTAGAACAAAAATCTTAGCCCATCCAGCTTTTCATGGGCACCACACGTACCGTGGTAACGCACTCTGTACCGGTGCACTGGTGCGTAATTTTGTTCAACTTCACTGTGCAGGTGCCCAAGCATTGCCTACCCACGAAGCACAACAAGACGTGCCAGCGTCGTCCCCTCGGCACAACCACGACCACGACTACGACCGTCTCCTCGGCGGGCTGCTCTCTCCGGCCTTCGACGAGCACTCCTGCCGCTCCCGGTACGCGTCATCCCTCTACCGCCGGCGATCACCGTTCCGCCCGTCCACCTACCTCGTGCAACGCCTCCGTCGATACGAGTCCCGGCACAAGCGGTGCGGCCCCGGCTCGGCCCTCTTCGACGAAGCCGTCGAACACCTGCGCTCCGGCCGCAACGCCGCCGCGCGCTCCGAGTGCCAGTACGTGGTGTGGACGCCGTTCAATGGCCTCGGCAACCGCATGCTCGCGCTCGCCTCCACATTCCTCTACGCGCTCCTCACCGACCGTGTCCTGCTCGTGCACGCGCCGCCGGAGTTTGACGGCCTCTTCTGCGAGCCCTTCCCCGGAAGCTCGTGGGCATTGCCCCACGACTTCCCGATCACCGACTTCGACGGCGTGTTCACCATGTGGTCGCCGACGAGCTACAAGAACATGCGGCAGACAGGCAGGATTAGTAATGATACCGCGGAGGACAGCCTACCTGCGTACGTGTTCCTTGATCTCATCCAGTCGTTCACCGACGCCGCCTTCTGCGAGGAAGACCAGCGAGTGCTCGCTAAGTTCAACTGGATGGTGGTCAAGTCCGACGTCTACTTCGCCGCCATGTTCTTCCTCATGCCGGCCTACGAACGCGAGCTCGCGCGGCTGTTCCCGGAGAAGGAATCCGTGTTCCACCACCTGGCGCGGTATCTGTTCCACCCGTCCAACGACGTGTGGGGCATCGTGCACAGGTTCTACGAGGCCTACCTCGCCAGCGCCGACGAACGTGTCGGGCTCCAGGTGCGCGTGTTCCCGGAGATGCCCATACCGTTCGACAACATGTACGATCAGATCATCCGGTGTTCGGATCAGGAGGGCTTGCTGCCCAGGCTCGGACAGACGAACGGCTCGTCGGTCGGTGGCACGTGGAAGCTGACATCCATACTGGTGACGTCGCTGTTCTCGGACTACTACGACCGCATCCACGGCGTGTACCAGTCGAACCCGACGGTGACAGGGGAGTACGTCGCGGTGCACCAGCCGAGCCACGAGCGTGAGCAGCACACGGAGGCGCGCGGCCACAACCAGCGGGCGCTTGCCGAGATATACCTGCTGAGCTTCTGCGACCGCGTCGTGACGACCGCCGTGTCGACGTTCGGGTACGTCGCGCACGGGCTGGCCGGTTCGCGGCCGTGGGTGCTGCTGCGGCCGCCGTCGCCGGTGGCGCGAGCCGAGCCGGCGTGCGTCCGGTCGGAGACCGTCGAGCCGTGCCTGCAGGCGGCGCCGAGACGGATGTGCGGTGCGGCGAAAGGGAGTGACATTGGGGCTCTGGTGCCTCATATCCGGCATTGCGAGGATGTGCCTCGAGGTGTAAAGTTGTTTAGCTAGATGTCTCATTTGTTCGTGTAATTTGTTGATATGGTTCAGAAATTCACAGTGAAAGTGTGAAACTTGTCATGAGCCCTGATCCGATTTGTATGGCCACTAACTTGACCATTACAGGACATGCTCCGGGCATGCATGCATGCACAACACAATTCCACCACTAGTGTGCACGAATTGACGCATGGAGTTCCTTGACCTGTTCTTTCAGGCTCACATCTAACACGTGCACGCACCGCACCGCACAGATGCTTTTGCTCTGCCGACATGTAAAATGATGACACGACAGGACTATTTCCAGCAGAAGCCACCGGCGCCGGGGCGCGCTCTGGACCATGAGGCGAGGCGGGGCAGGGTCCGGCGAGCCTCCGTGCGCGCCGCGCTGGTGCTCTGCTTTCTGACTCTATTTTCGACCGTCCTCCTCCTCCAGCGATGGCAGCCGACCTCGTCCTGGACGGATTGGCTCTTCGAAGCCGAGCATCAAGCGGAAGCCGGCGAGCAAGGTACGCGCACACTCTCTACCCTAATCACTCCGCGCGTTGTACACCTCTGAATCTGATCTCCGTAGCCGTTCGCAAACCCGCTGTCTCGTGCAGTCGTGCTTGATCCGGTCGTCGTTTCACGTTTGGACTCGGAGTACTAATTCTGTCGACGATGGATCGGTGCGTCGCACCTGGTTACGCGACAGGCAACACAGCAACAGCTATGGTAGGGTTTAACCCACATGTAGGCGGGCCGTCCCACTTGCACCCCTAGCTGCGATGGGGCTTCTGTGATCCCCGTCTCCCCGAGAGGCGGTAACGAAATACACGCAAGAACAACGCTATATTTCTGGTCGCTCATGACCAAGTACAGTGTAGTGGAAAGCAGGAGGGCATCGGAGGCGGCGTGAACCTTCCTGGCCTCCTGGGGGAGAATCGGAGGAGTGCCTCGTGTAAGAAGATTCTTTTGCTCTCTGCTGGTTTGATTGGCTGTGGTTAGCTTTGTCTAATCCTAAGTGGAGTTGGTCACGTTTAACGAATCCGTCGTAATCATATGCTACTATGCCCACTAAATCATCCAACCTATACACGGAGAAGTATATTCTGATGAAAAAATTTAATCCCAGTACTACTCCCTCTGTTTTATAATATAAAGATGTTTAGACTTTTTATTTGTAACGTTTGACCATTCATTTTATTTTAAAAATATAGAAGTATTATTTATTTTATCGTGGTTTATTTATTATTAAAAATACTTTAACCATGACTTATTATTTTTTATATTTACACTAAATTTTTAAATAAAATGAAACGTCGTTCTAAGCGAAAGTCAAAATAAATTATATAATGAACGGAGGTAATACTGGCTGAGAAATTTTAGGTGTCATCGATATTATAGATTGTCCCGTGGGCCATGTGAGTAGAATGATATGGCATGTGCCGGACAGCTCTGATTGCCCGATTAAACAGAACAGCACTGTTTGCCATTTGTGAGCTGGAGACAAAAAAACTACCAAACATAAAAATAAACATTTTTTAACAAGGTTAAGCAGAATACTGATGTACTACATTTTTAGTTTACGATGAAACGGCGTGTGCATAATTATTTACGAATTCTTCATCCTAAAATCTAAACATTTCTGAAAATTGTTTTTAGTTTCTGTCTAGAATTGAAATTGAGATTTTTAGACGGAGTGGGTAAGCATTTTTAGCAATATACACGATACTAAGCCGTCATATCTACCACTTCTCATATATTCTTATCTTACCCCAGCACCACTCATTTAATAGAAGACACCGTGTTTTACCGTAAATATCTTACCCCCCAGCACCCCTCACTTCTCATATACTTCCATCTTATTCCTCTTACACTTCTATATGTTTTTCCGTAAATATTATATGCTTGGTGTAAAGGACCTTTAACACGCCGTATTTTTCAAGAGATGAAAGTAATGCCTCGTTTGGTAGGGCTCCAAACTCCTACTTCAGTAAGAGCTAGCTCCTAGCTCCTGCTAGAGTTGGAGAAGGGTTGAAAACTGTTTGACTATACCTTCTGCTCTAGATCTGAAAAAAAAAATACTGAAAAAAAAGAAAAATCCCCAACTGGCGGCCGCCCACTGTGCCGCCCGATGCCGGTCATGTGCTGGTCGTGTGTCGCCGTCGCCTCCCGCCGGTCGTGCGCCGTCGCCCCCCGCTGGCCGGTTTAGGGTCGTCCCCCTGTGATGGAGCTCAGGAGGAAGATGGGGAAGGAGAGAGAACGGGAGGAGAGAAAGTGGGTATGGGTAGTTTAGTGGCATTTTATATAAATACACTAAAATATTAAAAAGGGTAATGAGTCTTTTGGGGTGAAGTGGAGCTGTGGAGCAGCAAAAACCTAGCTCCACCCCCATAATTCATTTTTGAGAAGTAGCTCTGCCAGCTCCACTCTAAAAAGGAAGATCTGAACTGTTGGCACAGCTCCAACTCCAGGTAAGTTGGAGTTGGGAGCTAGAGCTGTGCCAAACAGGTCCTAAAGCATAATAAAAAATATAATTGACATGTAATTACGATTAAAAAAACATCCACATTAAAATTAGAGCAAACCTGCATAAGTAAAGCTTTTACTTTGTTAGAGGCTTTAGGCTTTAGAGCTAGTTGGAATGATAATTGGCAAGTGGTAGTAAATAAGTAAAATTACGGTTATCGTTTATTTAAGGGAAAAGTCCATTTAACCCCCTAAAATTCTATGTTAGTATAAATCACACTCCTCAACTTTAAAACTGGGCAAATCACACCCCTCAACTTTTGACTAGTTTTTAGCCACATGGACCTAGCGTGTCAGCTCAATCAGTCCTATAAAGTATATATATATATATAAAGCGTCCATTTTACCACACCGCACATGAGAGTGGGGGAATAAGGAGGGAAGGAGAGTGATGAGTGAGAAAGAAGAGAGGGAGAGAAGAGGGAACAAAACTGACATATGGGCCTCACTATTTTTTAATATTTTTTTAGGGTTGAATGGACTGACAGATCAGCGCCATGTGCCTAAAAAATAGTTAAAACCATTTGATGAGGTATTTTACATGGTTTTGAGAGTTAATGGTGTGATTTGTTCGGTTTTAAAGTTAAAGGGTGTGATTTAGACCAACGGGGTTAAATGGACTTTTTCAATTATTTAACGATCGACATAATTCGGCGAGGAGATTACTGCAGTAAACTTTTAACTCCCACTAGCGGCATTAAGGTCCGGCCCCACTAGCCACTGTTAGGCACGCACACACGTTGTCTAACTCATCCGGTCGTGCAACTTGCGCGCACGCGCAGAGACGAGGCGAGGCGATGGCCGGCTTTTTTTGACCTCCCTGTCGTCCCCAACTAGTAGTCTAGTACAACTGCTCTCTCATCGAGAGGAACGAAAGCGCAGCACACAAATGGAGAGGAGCGGCGACGGCGACGAGGAGCGGCTGCCGCTGCATCATGGGTTTGAGACGGAGAGGGCGGCTCCCTTGTCGGCGGCGGGGGAGACGAAGCCGCCGCCGCCGCCGCCGCCGCCGCCCCGCTGCAGGTTGGGGCGCGCCTCCGTGCGCGCCGCGCTGGCGCTGTGCTTCCTGGCCATCCCGGCAGTCCTGCTCCTGCAGCGGTGGCAGGCCGGATCCTCGCTGGAGTGGCTCTTCGAGATCGAGCCCCCGGAGGGAGACGACCAAGGTGTGTATACATCTTCTTGTGCCTGTGGCCTTTTCTTACCACCGATTAGGCGATGAATCTATTCTAGCACTTTTAATTTAGAGCCGTACTGGTAGATTTGTACTCCTACTGTAGTGGTTGAATTGTATACCAAAGATGTACCAAAAGGAGTTGCGCAATTTCAACTGCGAGGGTACGGGCCCACCTGTCAGTGACCGATCCGTTCATCCACATACAGCTTGCTCACTGGCTGTCTTCACCTGTCAAATTTCACGAAAAAATTGAACTTTGAAAAGCAAAGGAGTTCGCTATCGGATGAAGTTTACAGTTCAGAAACTTACCGGACAATTGTCAGGGTCTCAGGGAGCATCATTGCTGTCCTGATGCCTCTTTAGGTCATGATAGATTGTTCTCCACATGTTTTCCTTTTTCGTTTATCTAGAACTATTCTACATTTCATTGTGGATTAGTGTTGCCAGCACAACTCCGCTAGAGCCTAGAATCCCAAGGGAGCCTTTTGCACAATCTATTTCTCAAAGAGGCGAACTGTGAGAGAATAAAGTTGGTTCTGTTCTGATTCTCATTATAGCTAATCATGATTCCACAGAAGAATGTTTTCTTCGCTAATGCCTCTCTCACATAATGGTCGTTTTGTTTTAAACATAGGTAAGGTAGCATTATGTCCGTACATGCTTATTATATAATTATTCTAAACCGGCAATTAATGAGGTCTGCTACTGCTTTAGCCTAAAAATCCGTACCTGGTTCATTTGTATGACAAAGTAAGATTAGTTAATCTGGAAATGGCCTAAGTAATCATGATTGTTGACATAATACCTTGGAAGAGTGTGCATGACTAGACCTTGCGGAAGCATGTCCATATTGCTGGTTTTAGATAAACCAAATTAGGGGGCATCAAAGAGCTACTTCTTTCGTTCCTTCTCATCAACCTGACCTATTGAATTGGTGACAGCTTTATGAAATATGGATTCCACAAAAAGTGCGTGATTTCTTGCAATTCTTAAGACAATTTTGTGGGGGAAAGAACAGGCATTGAAAGAAAATTTGTGGCAGGATAGAAGTTGTTCTTCCATTATCTGAAGAAGGGGAAATTTTTGTGGTGAAAAGAACCAAGCATTTGATATTGAATGCATGCATTTAATTCCTCTGAAAGTGGTTATGGATCAGTCTTTCCTGCATGCTTTAGTCACTTTTTTTAGATAATATGCTTTAGTCACTGTAGCTTGAAGACGATAACTTTATCTTCATAACCATTTCCTGCAATGTTCTATTGCAATGACATACCTCTTATTCTTCAGATATACAAGATGATCTGCTTGATGACTTAACCCCGTCACAATACATTGGTTATGACAAATTTCTGGGTGGTCTTCTGCTTGAGGGATTTGATGAAGTATCCTGCCGAAGCAGGTATCAGTTTGCACGGTATCACAAGAACTCCACAAGAGTACCTTCTTCATACCTCTTACAAAGATTAAGGAGACAAGAAGCATTGCAGAAGAAGTGTGGTCCAGGCACTAAATCATATAAGCAAGCTGTAAAGCTGCTGAGGTCCCGTCAGGGCATCAACATGACGTCAGATTGCAACTATCTGTTCTTGACAATCCATGCTGGGTTAGGGAACAGGATGCTTGAGATTGCTTCAGCATTTCTTTATGCACTCCTTACAAACCGAATTTTGCTTTTGGACCGTTATCAGGAGATTGGTGACCTTTTCTGTGAACCTTTCCCAGGAACTTCGTGGTTAATGCCTTCAGACTTTCCTCTAAACTACGGTGAGTTTACTCAGAGTACCCCAGAGAGCTATGGAAACATGCTGCAGAATAAGGTTGTTGGTGGCAATACAGATCGATCTCTGGCTGGTTCTAGGCCTCCCTATGTGTTTCTCTACCTTGACGGTAACTATGAATTCCATGACAAACTTTTCTTCTGCGAAGATGACCAACAGTTCCTGCAAGGTGTGCCATGGTTGATCATGAGAACCGACATGTACTTCATACCATCACTATTTCTTATTCCAAGTTACCAAGATGAGCTCAGCAGGCTATTTCCGGAGAAAGATGCTGTTTTTCATCACTTGGCACGCTATCTTTTCCATCCGACAAATGAAGTATGGTATACAGTTACAAAGTACTACAGGTCTTACCTTGCCAAAGCTGATAAAACTGTGGGGATTCAGATCCGGATATTTGAGAAGGAGGGCATCCTACAAAGAAATGGACGGTTTCCACACTTCTTAGAACAGATCCTTTCATGTGCTCAGAATGAAAAGCTTCTGCCAGAAATCAGTATGACAGATGAAACTCCGACCACGGTCAAAAATAACCACACAATTGCCGTTCTCACAACTTCTCTGAGCTCTTGGTACAGTGATGAGATCCAGAAGAAGTACAGCGAGCACCGAACAGTCGACGGCACCACAGTTAAAGTATACCAGCCGAGCCATGAGGAATACCAGAGATCAAAGAACAAAAAGCACAACATGAAAGCACTAGCCGAGATCTACCTACTCAGCATGACCGACGTGCTGATCACCAGTGGCTTCTCCACCTTCGGCTACGCGGCGCAGGGCCTCTCCGGCCTGACGCCGTGGATCTTGTTCAGGTCGGATAACCATGTCGTGCCGCACCCGCCGTGCCGCCGCGCCATGTCAATCGAGCCGTGCTTCCATCAGGCTCCCTTCTACGACTGCAAGGCCAAGAAGGATGCTGACCTGGGGAAGATGGTGCCCTACGTGAGGCACTGCGAGGACGTCAGTTGGGGCCTGAAGGTTGTAAATCAAACTCAGCGGTAGCTGTAAATTTTCCGGACACATTCGTTCGTTAACTAGGGCAGAAATTTTGTTCCCATTGTTCTAAAGGACTGCACATATGCATACTTTCCTTGCATGTATTTGATCCAAATGTAGATAATTGAAGAAAAAACTAGTAGCAGATAAATTTGTGTGCTACCTGAACATTACTTACTTACCAATGTGACGATGTGATTGCTACAGTCTAACTGTGCCCTTTGTTTCCTGCTCCAATGTGATTGCTAGAACTGAAACTTCTCGTGTGCTTGTGCAAAGGTGCTTGTTGCCACTCCTAGATGGGAAGGCCGCGAGATTGATTGATCATAATGCAGTTGCCGCTTCTTGCGGCGTTCTTCCTCGGTGAGATCGGCGTGATCACCGGGAGCTGTTGACTTGATGGGCGTCCTGTACTCCGAGTCTCAAGTTCTCGAGATTGATGGACGAATTATTTCACCTGAAGATGGATATGCATTGCCCCGGCCCATTTGTGTGTCAGTTCTTGAGTTTATTGTTGGGCCTCAGTTCATTTTGCTTGAAGTGATCATATTCTCCGTTGCTAAGTACTCCCCCAGAAAATCACTTTACCCCCAAAATATGCTAATGACAATCAAAATATGTCTGTTCAATCTGGGACATGAAGCATGTGCACTTAATGCGTCTAATTCACCACCCTGTGTTAAGCCCAGGTGGCGGTAAATAAAAGTGTCCAGTTTCAATCAGTTTGGGATTCGATACACTACTTAATTAGGAATCTCGATGCACATGCGCTTCGGATGAACGGTCAACCATGGAAGAAGCACGCTGATGTATTGATCGACTAAAACAAGTCTACGATATGTGAACCCCGGTCTGTATCAAATGTGCAGCTAGCGCCTAATCCCACGCAAATTAACTTGCCGCAATTTTCTACTCGTATAGTGTAGTATTGCACTAGTAGTATACTAGTGTGGGTTCGTCTCGTCTTGCATCATAATGCACCTCCGCCTAGTTTGGCTAGCTCGCCAAAGTCAGCGAAAGGCGAGCGCGATATAACAATGCAGCAACGCAAGCCCAAGGCTTGCGCGGAGAGCGCGCCGGCGGCGAGAGCAGCGGAGCAGCAGCAGCAGGGCGGTGCGGCGCGCGACAGCTGGTTGCTGGAGGCGGCCGAGGAGGCCCTGGAGCGCTCCGTGCCGCGGGCGAAGAGGAAGCCGGCGGCTGCGGCGGCCACCGCAGCCGAGACGAAGCGATGTGGCTTGGTGGCGTCCGTCGTGCTCGCGGCTTTTCTCATGGCCGTGCCGACGGTCGTCGTCATCCTTGGCACGCGCGCCGCCGCGCCTGCCGTCTGGATCGCCGCTACCAATGCCCTGCGCCGAGGTGAGTTGTTCCGTTCTTCAGTTCTTCCCCACGTACGAGCGTACGAGCTAGCAGCTTCGTGTGTTTTCTGGTTCACGAGACGCACGGCGTTTTGCAGCCCGACGCGGACTGCCGCTGCTGCGAGCGACGTGCCATAGTGCATTTGTTAAACAATCAGTGTACCGGTTTTTTTAGTCCTGACTGGTTCAGTACGCGCTGAAAAATGAAGAAGAGAGTACAACTACAAGATGATGCGTATAGTATTTTCTGGTTCGGCATAGAATTTTGCACGCGCTCTGGTAGATCTGATCGGCGTGGTTTTTAGCGTTTTGGGAATCTACCACACGATTCGTTTTTGTTTAACTGCGAGATCTTGCCTGCGAAACGAACATTATGAATCTGTGAATTGTGAATGAGCTAGCTGGGCCTAATATAATAAAGTTTGTCAGCGTAACGTAACTGCACAATTGAAAATGTTTACAGCCCATAATTTATATGGGCTTCGTCGCACTCTTTTAAGCCCATTTAATTGTTCGGTACGCAACGCAACGCACGTGCACACCGCACACGGCACACCTCACAAAAATCGTTTGTTCTGTGCAGATTCCGACGACAAATCGATTCCACCGGCACGAACCGCCGTTGACCAACTCCTCGGCGGCCTCTTGCCCGAAGGATTCGACGAGAAATCATGCCGCAGCAGGTACGAGTCATCCCTGTACCGCCGCAACCCAGGGCGGCGACCTTCCCCGCACCTCGTCTCGCGGCTGCGGATGCACGAGGAGCTCCAGAGACGGTGCGGCCCAAACACCGAGTCGTACAACCGCGCCGTGCAGCATCTGACGGACGGCGCCGCAGCCGCCGCCGCGACACACGCGCCGGACGACGACGAGCAATGCAAGTACGTGGTGTCCATCTCGTACCGCGGCCTCGGCAACCGCATCCTCGCCGCCGCGTCGGCCTTCCTCTACGCTGTTCTCACCGGCCGCGTCCTCCTCGTCGACCCAAGCAACGAGATGGACGAGCTCTTCTGCGAGCCGTTCCCCGGCACGACGTGGCTGCTCCCCCGCGACTTCCCGCTCCCGGCCACGAGCTACGCCAATTTCAGCGCCGACACCCCCGAGAGCTACGGCAACATGGTGAGGAACAAGGTGTTTGAGGGTGACGTGTACTCCGCGGCGCAGATGCCGGCGTTCGCGTACTTACACCTGGACCACGACTACGGCGACGACGACAAGATGTTCTTCTGTGATGACGACCAGCGGACGCTGTCGAACATCCAGTGGCTGGTGATGAGGACGGACACGTACATCGTGCCGTCGCTGTTCCTCGTCGACACGTTCCGGGACGAGCTCGACGCGCTGTTCCCGGAGCGCGACGCCGTGTTCCACCACCTCGCCCGCTACCTCTTCCACCCGGCCAACCACGTGTGGGGCCTCGTCGCGCGCTACTACCGCGCGTACCTCGCCACGGCGCGTCACCTGGTCGGCGTCCAGGTTCGCGTGTTCGACCACCGCCAGGCCAAGTCGCCGCACGTCGTGCTCGACCAGATCACGTGGTGCGCGTGGAGGGAGAAGCTTCTCCCGGAGGTTCTCGGCACGGAGGACGACACGGCCGCCACGCCACCAACGCCCGGAGGCAACATGTCCACGGCTGTGCTGATCACGTCGCTGAGGCCGTGGTTCTACGAGCGGGTGAAGGCGATGTACTGGGAGCGCGCGACGGCAACCGGAGAGGACGTGGGCGTGCACCAGCCGAGCCACGAGGAGTACCAGCACTTCGGGGAGAAGTCGCACGACGGCAAGGCGTGGGCGGAGATGTACCTGCTGAGCCTGTGCGACGTGCTGGTCACAAGCGGGTGGTCGACGTTCGGGTACGTCGCGCAGGGGCTCGCGGGGCTGAGGCCGTGGGTGATGTACAAGCCGGTGAACATAACGGCGGTGCCCGACCCGCCGTGCGGACGGGACGTGTCCATGGAGCCGTGCTTCCACTCGCCGCCGTACTTCGACTGCAAGACGAAGCGCGGGGTGGACACCGGGAAAATACTGCCGCACGTTCGGCACTGCGACGACGTGAGCTGGGGGTTGAAGCTTGTTGATCCGAATGGAAGTCCGAACTAGTACAACTGTATAAGGCTAGCTTCATCGTACTTCATATCAATGTTTGCAAAGATTTTGGGTTTGTTTGGTTTGATGCCCAAACCAATGCCAAAATTTAGCACGTTTTGATACTGTTTGATCTTACCAGATCTTGGTAGAGTTTCATGAGTGAAATCTCCTGAAAATACCATTTTTTTTAGGTAACAGGAGACAATGAAGAACGCGCTCTCACCGACTGTCTTGCATGTTGTCACCATGGGAGAAGTGGAGGACAATACGCCTTGTGCTTGCCCTCGTCGACCAGTCAACGCTGCTGTTAGCGGCGATGCCCATCGTCAGGAGAGAGATGGAGGGAAACACGGTCACGTTGATAGACGAGATGTATGGCTAGTGTGAGATCCAACCCGCCTAGTCGTTAGGTTATCCATACGTCGTGCATTAGGGCTTGTTTGGTTAAGTGACAAGCTTTGTCAAGTTTAAGTGTTTAACCAATTAAGACAAGATGGTTTAGCTCATGCCATGGTTGATTTGAATGCTAAAGGAATTTTGGATCCAAAGGATTTTTTTTCTCTCTTTGATTCATAGGAAAAACAAGTAAAAATTCCATAGGAATGCATTCCTATGAGTAGATTTCAAAGATAAAAAATGAGGCTAGACCTTTTGGAAATCTTCCTGAGTGATGTGCAGCTTCAACTTTCTTTGATTTTTCTATCCCTCTACCAAAGGGATCTTCTTAAGTATTCATGCGTTTTTTTCCTATAGGATTTTAAAATCATACCATTTCAAACCCCCTTTGATTCAAAGGATTTTTCGGAAGAAATATGGAGGATTCAGATCCAATAGAAAATTTTTCTTTATAGTCCTTTGAAACAAAGGATTGGAGAATCCTAAATCCTATGAAATTCCTACCGAATGTTTCATTGCATGTGGATTTTGGAGGAAACTTAGCACGATCGAGGTCCAACCTCATGGAATCCTGTGTTTTTCCTGTGGTCCAAACAAACAGTCATTCTTGCATTTTCCTTTGTTTTTGCAATCCTCTATTTTGCACTTGCATTCCTGTGAAAATCCCGTATTTTTCTATTCCTTTGTTCTCACAATACTTTAATTCAAAGTGGCCTCAAATCTTGTGTTTTTCATATTTCTTTTTACTATCATGTGAATCGAAGGGGCTTAACATGAGGTCTCACCTCTTTATGAGCTTTTCTTTGTTTTTTCATGTGGAACTATCAAAGAGTTTCTATTGTATTTTTCTATGTTTTGGACTTTTGTGGGATTGAAGTTACATATTACTTCAATTTCTGCGTTTTTTCTATACTGCTACCCTAAGTTATCATAAAACTGTGGGTGGTATATCACACTTTGGCAAAGAAAAAAGATATTTTATGGCAAAATGCAAGAGCAATTCAAACATATCCTGTAATTTCTGCAATCTAACGTTCTCCATCTCCCATTGAGGACTCAACACGCGGCACCCGGTGTGGGGGTAATTCGGAGTAGTAACGGTGGGACTAGTAAAACAAGTTCTTCGCTGACGAAAAAAAGCTTGTCCGGACTCCGGACCTTCACAACCGGCAGAGTAGCAGTCATGAAAGCTACACGACCCTTTTGAAAAGCAAAACAAGCTACCGGTACTGTACATGGCAAACAACAGCAATAAATAGCACTCCTACTACTGTAGCACCTGTTAGCCAATTCATGGTGTAGCCCGACGGTACGAGGTGTCAGAAAAAGCAAGAAGCCTCCAAATTCCATTCCTCGTATGCGAGCGAACCGATCCCACCACCGGAGCCGCATCATTGATCCGCGGAACGCGGCGAGCCGCGCGTCCGGTGCCCCCGCATCACCGGAACACACGACGCTGTCGCATGCACGGCGCCGAGGAAAAGCGAAAGGCCCCCACCTCCTGCCGGCCACTTCCCTCCCACGCCGAGCCCGCTATTGCCCTTTTCCCTTTCACCGACGACGTTGCCACACCGTGCCGTCACGTCGTCCCTGCTCGTCCAAACCCCCAACTTTTTTTTGCGTTTTTTCACCCAAAAACCCAGCAAAGATTCAAAGCCCCTGTGCGCCTGTGGGGCCCGGGCCCGGGCTCGTCTCGCCAATCACTTTCTATTTGAGCCACACGGCAACGAGCCACTTCGTCTCAAATTCGTCGTGCCACGGGCATAACGCCCACGACGCTTTTGACCTCGCGCTTTTCAACCGCGAACCCGAGGCTCGGCTCGCGCGGGTGGGGGTTAGGGCTTCTGCAATCCGCATGGACCTGAAGGAGCGGATCCGCTGCTCGCCGACGCCGCCGGCTTCATCGCCGGTTGGGCCGCGCGGCGGCGGGAGGAAGGGGAGGGCGGTGGTGTTGTCGCCGCTGTCGGCGGCGGCGCTCGTGGCGTGCGGTGTCCTCTTGCTCTTGTTCGCCGGGGGCTCCGCGGCGCGGAGGGGACAGTTTGTCGATGCTGATCCTACTGGCCTCCTCTCTCGCGGCGATGCCCGTGGTGGTGACTTGGACCTAGCTCGGTTGAAATATGGTAAGGAAACGGGTGTCTTTCGAGTTTCCATTTTTTTCTAGGACCATCAGTTGATTGATGACATTTTCTAGAGTTTGTGTACTTGCGTTTGATCGGGACGTAGCATCTGGGTGGGCACTGGCCAGGCGAGAAGTAATGCTGGTCATGCATGCCCTGTTCTTTTTTTCTGTCTATCGTAGTAGTGCAAGTTCTGAAAAAATTCACCGAGCTAAGCTAGCAGTAAAGAATTTTATGTACTGTTTTAACTTTTCGATGCTACAAGTTGTTAGACTATCACTTATGATGTTTTGCAACGTTAGTGCAGTCTAGCCTTTATCCTATACATCTGCGTATGTTCATTGGTCTGAAATAAAGTCTTGCTTGAATAATTAACCCCGTCAACAGCTTTATACTGTCCTAGTTATATTATCTAAAAAAATACTGCCCTAGTTTTATGCAATACGATGGCGAACGTTATTTTTTCCCCTTATCTTCTACATAGTGTACCTGACCATGATATTGTTGTCTTCTGTCAGGAGAAAATGACACTTTACTGTCTTCCGAAGTTGTCAAAGACAAACTACTTGGTGGTTTATTAGCTGCTGGATTTGATGAACAATCATGCCTAAGCAGATATCAATCTGTATTGTACCGTAAAGAATCATCACACTTTCCATCTGCTTATCTTCTGGAAAGATTAAGGGAACATGAGGCACTTCAGAAGAAGTGTGGTCCACAGACTGAATCATACAAGAAAGCTATTGAGAAGCTAAAGTCTGGTCAGGATGTTAAGGTTATGGAGTGCAACTATTTGGTTTGGGTAGCTTACAGTGGTCTGGGGAACAGGATTTTAACAATGGCTTCGGCATTTCTGTATGCTATCCTCACAAAAAGAGTTTTACTTGTCGATGGTGATAAAGGCACAACAGATCTTTTCTGCGAACCATTCCCTGAAACATCATGGTTACTACCGTCAAAATTCCCTATCAAGCAGTTCAAGAACTTCAGTAATGTTTCTCCTGAGAGTTACGGATACATGCTGAGAAACAAAGCTATTCATTCTAACCCTGCTTTTGTTTATCTTCATATGGCTCATGATTATGATGACTTTGACAAGCTTTTTTTCTGTGAAGATAATCAGCAATATCTTCGAACCATTCCATGGTTGATCCTAAAATCAAATAACTACTTTGTACCTTCACTTTTCCTGGTCCCAGCATACCAATATGAACTCACAAGGCTTTTCCCTCAAAGAGATTCTGTTTTCCATCACCTGGGACGTTATTTGTTTCATCCTAGCAATGTTGTCTGGGGCATGATCACAAGGTATTATGATTCTTATCTAGCCAGAGCTGATGAAAGGCTGGGTATCCAGATTAGAGTCTTTGATCCTGAACCTGGTCCATTTCAGCATGTCTTCGATCAGGTTCTCGCATGCACACTTAAGGAGAACCTGTTGCCAGGGATCAGTACTCAACAGCCATTTATCTCAACAAGGAATTCTAGGTCAAAAGCTGTTCTCATTACTTCTCTGAATTCAGGATACTATGAAAAGTTCAGAAGCATGTACTGGGAACATCCAACCACGAACGGTGAGATAATTAGCTTCCACCAGCCAAGCCATGAGGAACATCAGAGCTCAGAAAAGAAAATTCATAACATGAAAGCATGGGCTGAGATTTATCTGTTAAGCTTATCTGATGTTATGGTCACGAGTGCTTGGTCAACCTTCGGGTATGTTGCTCAGGGTCTCGGTGGTTTGAAGCCATGGCTTTTGTTCAAGCCTGAAAACCGCACCGCACCTGATCCACCTTGTCGTCAAGTTTTGTCCATGGAACCTTGCTTTCATGCTCCACCTTTCTATGATTGCAAAACTAAGAGGGGAGCTGATACTGGAAAGCTTGTCCCGCATGTAAAACATTGTGAAGATATGAGCTGGGGCCTTAAGCTAGTTGATAAGAGTGAGTGGTAGATGTGCTTTACCTTTTCAGTTCATATATGTACAGTACATGCAATTTTAAATGATATAGGGCGTTGTATCTATGTTATAGGAGAGCCTTTTTCAACACGGTTAATATAAATAGCAGTTGATCAATATTTGCAGATATAATCTCATTGATATTTGATGAGAAACTTCAGCAACATAACAAAGGATCAATTGCTAGGGAAGGAATTTTCTTTTCCATAAACTATTAAATGTAGCTTTGTATCTGATGAATCTCCATTTTCATTACACCTGGACTTGGCAACTGTGTAATGAGTCACTAATGTTTTCAACAAATATTGTGTGTGTTGATCAATAGGCTAAGAGGAAGATAAAAACAAGTTTGAGGTTTCAGAATATTCTTAAGAAGAGAGTGTATGAATGATATTTTTGTGGAATGGGTCTGAAATATGTGTTAAAAGATTGTCGATGGGTCCAACATGAGTCACAGATGCCTGCACCATAAATCCAAGCATGGCAACCATCGCCAACCGCCCTGTGACAGTTGGAAAATCATATTAGTGAACTATAGTTACTACTCCCTCCATTCGTAAATATAGGCATTTCTAGCTTTGAATCTGGACGCCAGATTCACACCTAGAAATGCTTATATTTACGGACAGAGGGAGTACTATAGATTCTTGCAAGCAAACTGTACTTAGAGAAATTGATGCTACCATTCTTGATTTCTTTCAGTTTCGCTTCATCTGCATTCTCTATATCTTTGACCAGTCCTAGTGGATTAAACAGAGGTCCCCCTGGGTAGCTACCAAGATTGAGAGTTTTGTTAGTTGTAGTTAAAGCAGAGAACCATGAGGATCTACTCAGGTAAATTGTTTGGATACTTCACTTCATTTTGGAGCAAAGCTGTTGTACTTACCCTGGCTGTGAACCTGCAAGTGCAGCCTCTATACCAAGGAATGTTCCTTCCTTTGCTTGTGATCCTGGATTGATAATGTCCATGTACCTCTTGGTTTCAGCAAATCTGTTTGGGATTGGAGTTAATCATGTGAAATGCCAGTCATGATCTGTGTGAATTTATCACATCTTTTAACTCGTGAATTTTGAAGCTTTATTTTACCACTGACAAAATGTTTCAGTTGGATGCTGAATTACCCCATCAAGAGAAGCTGGACAAAGAAGAGCGCCGTGGTGTTGGCGAAATCGAATTTTGTTGCGCCTGCTTCAAACCACACTGGCAGGTTGCTGATTCCTGATACACGTATCAACTGCAGACGAACAGCGACAATTATTCAGACCATACCCACACGGTGAAAGCACAGCATGGTGAGAAACTTACATCAGTCACAAGAATGCCGGCAACCCCTGCCATCGCAAACCGGCAGTGCACAAGCTCGGCCTGAACATACCATTTCAGGTTTGCTGGTTCCTCACCGAGACAGAGAGGATCAAACCCGAAATCACCAGGTAACCTACAACCACAATTCCAGAAAATGCTAACTTACTGATCATTCTATTGTCGATCATCATCAGACGCAGAAAAAAATCGAGCAGAGAATTTTCAGTCAACTGACGTGCCGTCGAGGTGAGGAGGTGGATCGAGCCCAGGCAACCATGTTGCACGCTCGGCGCTAGCTCGTACTGCAGTTCGACCTCTTGGAGACTGAACAGCATGGTGTCCAGGCATGGGCCCCATGCTTCTGCTCAAAGCTGTAACCGGCTTTGGGGAGAGAGTGCATGTATGCAGGACTCGTCCATGGCTGTTAGCTGCTAACGCCATGGCTGCCTTTGCCGGGAGAGATGCTGGTTGCTTCGGTGCTGGCCAAAGTGCAACCTGCAAGGAGCATTCTTGGCTGTTGTTTCTTGGGGGAGTTGGGTGGATGTTGGATAGCAGCTGTGGATATCGAATTAGAGGTTGTTCACAAACTTGAGTGGACAGGAATATGTTTGTTGTCCTTGTCTCTGCTGTTTTTGTGCCAAGCTGGAGGCCTGGAGCCCGGAGCCCGGGAGCAGATGAGACTTGTTTTCAAAGTAAATTCCACGAAACTACATTACCAAACTATAAATAAAACTACATATTAAAGGATGTGTATTACAATACTATAGATCTAATGTCAAATTTACCACAAACTACATAATTAAATCATTGTATTACATAACTATAGATTTGGAGTGATAAAGTTATCGAAGAATGACAAAATTTAGAGTTTAGATCCATTACATATTAATTTTTTTCCTAAGTTAGTAAAGTCGTAGTTTTGTCTTAAAATTGATGTTAAATACATAGTATTGTGACCCGATACCTTAATATGTAGTTTCGTAAAAAAAATAATGTTAAATATGGTTTTGTGATGCATATATTTAAATTTGTATTTTTTGTGATAATTTGGTCAAAGTACATGTAATTTTGTGAAATTTACTCAAACTTTTTTTTTAGAGAGGTATGAGAGCTAGTAGACCGTTACTCAATATTTTCAAACACATTGTATTTGCTTTTCCCCATTTCATTTAGTATCTCTGCCGCAAAATATAGCTATCTTATATCGGTTCAGGTCTCTGTCGCCTGCTACTTGCACCGCATTATTTCCAGGCAAAATGCCCCAAGACCAATTCACGCTTTCTTTTACCAGCTCCTGATATTTCTCTCCATCTCATCTATGTTCCCAAGTTGTGCTGCATTTCATGATTGCCAATGTGTTTCATTTTTAATCTCCTATATGTTTATTCCATTAGTTGACTATATGTTGACTTTGAGATTTTTCTAAAATTACCCACCTCTTTTCCATATTTATGTGCTAGCTAAACTGCTAAAAATCTTAAGCTCAATTTAAAGATGTTTAGTGTATATAGAAAACCAAAAAGGGGCATAACAACTTGAGCTAGAAACAAATCTCTTTTCTTCATAAAATATTTTAAAGGGATTTTTGTACAAGTTTCAATAAATTTTGATGAAATTGACATGGAAGCTTCATCAAACATTTGAATAGAAAAACTATATTTTAGTTAAGTTTAAATTTCTACGAAAATATTTAGTAAATTCATCAAATATGGTTTGAACTTTATTTAAAAAGTAAAATTAGTACATACTACGGAAAAACATAATGGCTAACCAATGATCCATTAACGGAATAAAATAGGTATGCAGTTATCGAAACTAGGTAAAATTTCAGGTATATAAGAGATAGATGAAAACTCTGGAATAAGGAGATTTTTTCTTTAACTATTATGTGAGGCTCTCATGCTTTTCCTTACCAGGGGTGATTCGTTTATCTCGCAAACCAATCAAAATCGGATAAAAATTACTTTTGCTTTTACTTCATGAATATACAGTGCGGTTTCAACTACTATTTTCTCCGGTTCCGTAACTCTTAACATTTTGAACGAGGTTCAAGTCAAACTTAATTAATTTTAAAACTTTAACTGTAAGTAACTTTTAATTATTTAGTATAAAAATTTGAATACTATGTGCATAGACCAGGAAAAAGTACTTTCATAAAAGTATAAATTTCTTAGGATACTCATTTGTATTCTAATAAAGGACAATAGTCAAAAATATATTTTGAAGAGTGTACTATTGTCCAAAATGTCATATTATGGAACTGAAGGGAGTAGGAGATTTGCCACAACGCCACTTCTAAGGGCTGCACTCTCCAAAATGCCATTAGAGAAGAAGACATCTTCATAATGCCACTCCTAAGCCTGCCTCCTCAGCCAATATACCAAAAACGGTTCTCAGAGACCATATTGCCCCTAAAGTCCCCGGCGACTCGCACGTCCTCCGCCGCTTCCTCGCCTCCTCCGGCGCCGGCGACCCGCACGTCCTCCGCCGCCTCCTCGCCTCCTCCGGCGCCGGCGACCCCGCACGTCCTCCGCCGCCTCCTCGCCTCCTCCGGCG
>CM002480.1:23370946-23396420 GCA_000325765.3 Leersia perrieri
CTGGAAGAGAAGAATCAACGAGAGGATTAGGCAGGGGCAAATATGTCCTTTCACGTTCAGGGCAGGAAAAAAAACTAGAAGGACGGCATTTTCGAGACGTCTTCCTCTTTAATGTCATTTTAGAGAGGGCAGTCTTTGTAGTGGCGTTTTGACAAATCTCCCTATCGGATTGTAAGCCTAGTTGCCTGCAACCGACCAATCATGCGAAAACTAGCATAAAAGAAACCCTCATTTCCGGCTGATAAAAAATAACGGTAAAGAGACCAGTATTTCTGGCTGAAAAAAAAATCTGTTCCGATTCATTCCCAGTTTCCTAACTTTTTGGCTAATTAAAATTGGCGATTCCGTGCCAAATTGACAGGATATTTTCACGCGCCGACCAAAAGGCTAACGATTTATACTCCATATTCAAATTGACAGGAGTATACAGGAGTGATAGCTGTCCATAGAATATACTGTTCTTTTAAAATGGATACAAACGTACCATATTCAACTCAATTTTAAAATTAAAACACTAATAATTCCCTCGGGAAGAATCTCCTGGCCGTTGTTGATCCAGCTATGATCTCCTGGCCCCCTACTCCCCATATTCAAATCGGAGGTCGGTTCTGCGGACTGCGAGAGGGGGTTTCCGCGTACCGTCATATACGTGTACGTACATCTGTAAATTCATGTATTAAAATCATACCAGATAGATCATGACTTCATGAGTGACACTCATCATTTACGTCTCTACTTCAGTCGGTACCAACAAGAATACCTCCAGAACAGCAACAGCCAGCCAGCTCTACGTTATATACGTGGTAGTTTGCCACAGGCTACAATTTGGACGGTCGGTGACTGCGCGTTGGCCTTAACTTACCGAGAAAGCGTGACAGGTCGGCACCATCTGCCACCGATCTGAAGCAATTCTTGCATCGTTCTGACCAGGTGCATCCAGAATTTCAGATACGGAGTACGTTCTCTTATTTTCTTCTCCTCAAGCGGTATTGCCTAACAACTAACAAGTGACAACTCGGGATTATGCAAATCCGGTGGTCAAAACGGTGAGAGAAAGCGACCGGCGTTCTCTCTCAGGCCACAGAATTGCGTAGCACGTGTGCTCCGATCTCACCGGAACTGAGAATCGCTGAATAGAAGTTCTTTTTTATCTATTGCTGAAATGTTCAAAAGGTAGCGAGAAATATCTCACTGTGACTGTTCTGTTACAGCACTCAGCACACATCAAGAAACAATAAAGTTTACCGTTGCTGTTATCCAAGTGAGTCATCAAGAATGGAACAAAACTGAAGCAACGACTACGAACAATGAAATGGTGATCACTATTCACTGATCACGAAGTAAACGAGAAATCATCATGGCATGGACCAGAAGCTGCCGTCGTCTAGCATCATGATCTCCTGCAAACCATCCCATGTCTCCTGCTGGTCCCTGGCCTTCGCCGGCGCCGGCGCCGGCACCGGCGACGACGCGCTCGAGCCGCACTTCTCGCCGAGCAAAACGCGCGGCTGCTGCTGCGCCTGCGATGACGCCGGGAAGTTGAGCTTGGCGCGGTGCCCGCGGAACTCGAGCGCCGCGACGTCGTAGGCGCGCGCGGCGTCCTCCGCCGTGTCGAACGTGCCGAGCCACTTGCGCGCGGCGCGCCGTGGGTCGCGGATCTCCGCCGCCCACTTCCCCCACGGCCGCCTCCTCACTCCCCTGTACCTACTGCCCCCTTCCCCTTCACCTCCACTCCTACGATTTCTCCTCCTCTTTCCCACGCCGCCGCTCGCTGCCAACGCCGCGGCGCCCGATGACTCCTGCTCATCCTCCTCCTCGTCATCGCTACTGCTCGACCCGGCACCCGCCGCAGTCGCCGACACCAACACGTCGCAGTCCGCGGGCGCAGGAGAATCGATCGTCGGCACGGTGGTGTCGCCCGAGACGACGGAGATGAGCGCGCGGATGAAGAGCGAGTCCTCCTGCTCGGTGTTGGGGAGATGGAACCCGGAGCCCGGGCGCTCCAGCCTCGGCACCATGGCTGGTGATCGAGGTCGGTCGGTGTCACGTAAAAAGTTGGCGTGTGTACGTACGTGCTCGCGGCTGCTGATGGGTCAGGGTGGTGTGGTCTTATGGTCTGGGTGGGTTTATATAGTGGTGGAATCGTCGCCGCCAGCCAGCGAGACGCACACGGAGTCACGGAGATGGGTCACGTTCTCCTCGTGGTGGGAACTGGTGCTTTGCAGAAGGGATTAGATGGGGAATTGGTTAGGCGGGTGGATGCATATACACACGGCGGGTAAGGACGGCTGGAATTTTAATTATTACTTCTATGTCGATCGGGTTCTATTTCTGTTCATATACAAATATTGTATTGCCAGTTTGTTCATATACAAATATTGTACTGCCAAGTTGGAGCGATCGCTCTGTGTTTTTTTATTGAGAGGAGCACTTGCTCTAGAACTTGTAATCTGATATGATTACAAGTGAGATTACAAGCTTAATTAATACAAAAACACGTTTATTTCGTGATGTGGTGTTGTGTTTCTTTTGGGGAGTAGAAAACAAGTTTATGGATTTCGCATATGCTAATTCTTGCTTTGTTCGATCACCAAACGTGCAGTACCATCCTCGCAAAAACAAAACAAAACGTGCAGTACCAATTAACACAAAAAGTTGACAGAAGTTGATAAGTCAATCTGCTACTTTTCTCTCTTTTTTCCAAGCCTTGTGTAAATAAAAATTCAGAGAAAAAAAGCCAGTGTTTATTTTTCGCGCGCAAAGAACTTTTGGTTGGCAAAGAAGTACTGTCACGGTCTCACTGGATGTTGGTACGATCAGATCCTTGTCCCACGACCTTTTCTTGAGTGTTCACTATCAGCTGAATGGAGAGACAAAATGGTTTTTTCTCCATCCCGAAAACATTTGATTTCTACAACTTTGAAGTTTTATTCTTTCACTACCCACCTAACTACACATCTAACAATACCTAAGAGCAAATAGCCCATGCGTTACAACGAAATTTTTTTTACTGATAAAACAACAAGTTCGAGTTTCCTATATCATATATTTAGGCGCATAATACCAAAGATATCGCAATTATTTTGCCACTTCACTGATTGGTTACATTCATCATTTAAATTATGTCCACCATTTGGATCACTCTTAATTATAAATATACATTCCAAATATAATATTGGATATCTAATTAATGTTGGTTACAACCATTTACGAATTTTCAAAGCAACAACAAAGTCCTCTCCCTTTTCCTCTCAATAGCCCCGCGTGTCAGTAGTGGTGGTGGTGGCAGACTCACCGTCAACACCACAACTGGCATTTATAAGAGTATAAATAATAGACGATCTGGTCTTTTTCTGCAGCACTAAATTTTTGTCATATGGCTAGGAATGAAGTCTTTTTGGACAAAGGGAGTATATGACATACTCATTTTATATTTTAGAATAAGTTTGATTTTTAGGATCTCTGACACATGTGTTTGGTCATTATTTTGTTAAATATATATGCTTATGTAGAAGAGATTTGGGGACCATTTTTTTCAATGATAAATTTACCAACACAGTTTTCATCTATAATAACACTCAAAAAAAAAGTTTTCATCTATAATAAGCAACAAGCAATTTTACAAGTCAATAGCCAAAATTTTTAAAGCTGACTAAGTGAGTCTTAGGAAGACAAATAAAGAAGAAACGAAAAGGTAAGTTTGGAAATCATGTGGGGTACTATTCACATGAGACGGGTTTGCCGACATGGTCAAGGAAAGTAGTCACTGCTTATAAGAAGATTTTTTAGGAGCGCAACACGATCTAGTGCTCCGTAAGTTTCATTGTCATTGGTTAGGATAGTGTCTTCATCGACTAGAAAGAGTTTATACACCCACGTGATGACGTGATGACCTTTTAAAGAACAGTCAACAAAAGAGAATCTATTCGTGTGAAACGGTTCATAAAGGAGTAACATCTATGCTTATCCTTAGCGTAAAAACCAGTCATTGATTACTCAGAGAGATTAACAGCTACCTCCGCGACGGTGGGAGAAATAAATTAAGAAGAGGACAGCATTAGCTGTATAACTAGTGTCTAATAAATAATCACCCCATCGAAATGTTAGGTCTTCTACATCGTGGGCTCCCGCGAACTGAACGCTGATAAGATGTCAAAGGCGCCGTTTCTATATCTGAATGGAGATGTCAAAGACGTTGACCCTGCCAAGCTTAACACTATAAAACTCCCAAACTGGAGAAAGTCAGAGAAAAGCTCAATGCTATAAAATTCCCAAATTGGAGAAGGTCAGAGACCTCCCAGTGGCACAAGATCGATGAAAACGCATGCTGTCACCTTGATAAGTAAGATCCATCTCGCGTTGACCTGTTCTTCAACGAACTGCTGAAGACGGTCACCTAACATGCCAGCGAAAACACACTTTTCTACTGCTCACCGTCGTCGTCTCGTGGACGTCGGTGTACAGGAAAAGCCGAAAATGATACATGCTGGGTGTGGTCTTGGGCCTCTTGGGGCAGGTGTTACGTCAGGTCGGCCCGTGGTCCTCACCTGGCAAGTCGGCTTGGAGACAAAAGTACATGGCATCTCCGTCATGTGCAGGAATCAGGATGTATGTTGCCATCGCTGATTCTTGGAACGGTCAAGTGAACCTCATCATTTCTGTGACCGCGGCTTCCACACAGAATGCACATATACGGCCATACGGGCACGGAAACAACCCTGAAATTGTAGCAAATGACTCCAGTGTTCTATAAGTTATTGCATTTTCAGAAGCACATACGTGGATCCGGGAAGAATGCAAGGGAGAGAAGGAAACCAAACAGAAAGACGGATACAATTGCTGTGAGAAGCATCGCGACTCAAGTTTAAGACTTTAACACAAACCTGTGCGCCTAAAACGTCATATGGTTAGGCAAACCGATACAATTGTGATTGATGAAAATTATGTACAGGGCTACAGGGTGCTTCAATTATTAGGATGTGCCATTGTGAAGAAAGGTGGTTCCATATATAAACCTAAAAATTAGCTGTAGAAGATTAGGAGTTGTACCTTGACAATATTTATGGATAGTTCATCGGGAACGTATCCTATACATACAAGACTTTTCATGCATACCAACTAACAAATATAAAAAAATTCCAGAAAAAATTGTAAATGTACTTACAATACTATACATATATATACATATATGTAAAGTCTCATCTTAAATTCATTATACACAAAGAGTAATAGAAAAGACAAAATTCTGACATATTTTTTAGTCCAAAAACTGTCAGATGTTTCATCTTTTTGTTGCGGCTAAAAAATAATGAAATGTATGTTGTACTATCTGAAGCACATGTATAATTTTTTCTAGATTTTTTAATGATGGTTGTTAGTTGGTGTGCACGGGAAGCTTGTGTGTATAGGCTATGTTCCCTACTTCAACAATATTGATACAGAAATGCCACTGCAGGTAAAAATTCTTTTAGAGAAAATAAGGTAAAAGTTGATCTCAAGTGACCAGGGTTCACCTTTCCACCGGCCTTCCCTTCCTACCCGTCAACAGCACCACAGTTACCGCGCGGTAACCATATCATGCCATGTCAAATTTAAAAATAAAAATTTGAATTTGAACCACGGCATTGCGGTGGTTACCTCGCTGTAAGACGCGTAATTGGAAAATGTCCAAAATATTGCAAGGAAAAGAAATTATAAAAATGGTATAAGAAGTGAGAGAAGTGTTTGTTATGTAGTGCAGCAATCAAATATTTCATAAAAGAATTTGGCATGACCTTTTCCAATTTTTTTAACCCTCAAGCAATACACAAATAACAAAGCATATACATAGCGATAACAAATTCACAATTCAAAGTCCACACATTTAGGATATTAGAATATGAAGTTCACATATAAAGTGCACACGTGGGAATATAAAGTCCACATACATAGTCAATACATATAAATATAAAGTCCAAGAGTAGGGTTTTATTATTTTTTCAAATCCATAACATTCAAACACATAAATCTATAGCAAACTTCATCGATTCGTAAAATAAATCACTGTCAATGTCTATTAATCACGTTCTACTTGTGTGATTTTTTTTGAATTTTCATTAATTTTTAATTTGAATTCGGCAAATTTATCCCGGACAGTACCGGGGGATCCCCTTATTGCTACCCCGTGGTAAGGTGCGGTAACCGCAGCGCGCGGTTACCACCGGGAAGGTGAACCTTGCAACCAACTAATATTTGAAAGACAGTTACACAAAATCCAGCTGTACATACCTGAAAGCTTGGTTAAGAATCATCAACACGGTAATGAGTAACTATAAAAAAAAATCACCCGTAGATGTAACAATTAAGTTAAAATGATTAATGTACATAAACTTTCAATATGAATTGAAGCAATTTTCATGAACACTAACTTATTCATGACAGCATCAAAGCCCTGAGCGCAAATTGCAACTAAATTGAAAAGCATTCCCAAAATGTACAGCCAAAAATATTGCATATTGATGTTTTGAAAGTCGTTTCTTGATTATTTCCTGCATTGGTAAAGATGAAAAAAGGTCTTACATTCCTGAGAAAAATCACCCAACAACCCACATCTAATAGATCTTCCTAAAGTAAAGCCACTTACTTCTGTGTATACTCCTGCAAAACGACTTAGAAGGGCCATGACCTGCAACCGGAAGAGCATCTTAGTTATGTGATAGAGCAACAAGGATTATGAAAACAGTAGTTAGGTCTTCCTTTAGCTTCCAACTATTCTTGCCCTTTAAAACTCCTGCATTGCTAACCTTGGAAGTTTCTGTAGCTGTAACGGTAAGCAAGAAGATCTAAATTCCCTGATTATAAAATATTCATGGAGCACATTTCTGTAAGGAACCAAGCAACCAACAATAAAAGATAAGTAACTTGTCTGCGCACTGAATGAAGATCTCCCATCTGCGATTTCTATCTCTTCCTGAAATTCATCATCATTCCCCTTTAGACAGTTTAGAAAATCAAAACATAAGTAGCTTGTTTGCGCACTGAATCATTCATCAAATACAGGTTTTGTATGACACATAATTCCAAATAAACATGATATGACATATTATCAGTGCTTGGCAGTTTGTTCATTAGTATTACCCTCTGTTTCAAATTGTAAGACGCCCTGCTAGAGGGGTAGGACACCTTACAATCTGAAACGGAGGTAGCACTTGATTACTAAAGGAGTAAATATTAACATGGTAAAAAGAAAAGACCACAAAAGCTCGGTTGAATTTGATTCTGAAACTACCCTAGACCTGTCTGATAAGGTGGCGAACAAGTGATAAAGGCCAAATCACTTTGCCGAACCATGCTCACCAGTCACCAAACCTACCATGAAATTTAACATTAGAACAACAGGAACTATCATATGTGAAAGAAACTAGCTAATAGCTAATATATTACTAGTCAACTATGCAATGTGTATTTGTATGCATATTTTTTGACTCAAGAAATCCAACATGTATGGTAGTATGACATCCTTCGGGGTGGATTCATATCCTCTAACATTGCATCCTAATGTCACGTGACATTCTTTTCATCCGCACCATCCATAGCCATTGATTTAGGAACGGATGGCTAGGTTGGAAAGAATATCACGGCGACATTAATGTGCTAGGGCCGAGGCCAATTTCCAAAACAGTTAGACAGTTACTAGTTGGTATCTTTTTTTTTTGAAGGAAGGCAAAAGAATTGCATAATATATTGATAGAGAAGGGTTTATAAGAAACCATATTTACATAGGGCAGGAGTTTAGGTCATCCCGGACCAAACAACAAAAACGCGCTACTCTCGCAGAGGGTGAAGCTCCAAAAGACATTTGGCCCCGCCATGACCCATAGGCATGCTTCCTCTTTGATCTTTGCAAGAATCGCTTCTGTGGTGTTGGTCAATTTCCTAAAGATGCGGCAGTTCCGTTCCTTCCATAGTTCCCAAGCCACTAGAATGACGATGGTTTTTAACGGCTTCTTTGGGGCATGTGGGGTTTGTAGAACCAAAGTCCACCACTCATGGACTGTGGCATAATTTGACCAGTCGACGACCTGTAAATTAATCTGAGACCAAGCGCTCACCGCGCGCCAAATTCTGGCAGACAATCTGCAGTGCGCAAGAAGATGAACAGCCGTATCGGTTTGGAACAAAACTTCCCCAACCCTTGTTGAAGATGAGTCTGGCCATTACTAACATCAAACTGATGGAGCAGCAGCCATTCGCCCTCTAGCACAGCACACATTGCTTCGAATTAATTACCACGATCAAAACAGCAGAGTAAACTATCTCAGATACATGGAGGCAAGCCAGTAACCTCTGCTAGGGTCTATGGAGAGACGACACTCCAGAACTCCACGAATATCCTAGATGAAACCAAAAATTCCAAACCTAAACGAATTATTAACGGAAAATGCCACCGTTCCAACGGCTGCGGTGGTAATTACCTGATGGAGAGGAGCGCCGGCATTGCTGTGATCCGGCGCACCTCGTACCCATCCATCTCCATGGCCACCGAGGAAGCGGCGAAGAAGGGGAGGACGCGCGAGGAAGAGCACCACTCCCCAGAGATGGGCGCCTTGGGCGGACCGCGGGCAGTTGAGCAACGCGGCGCAGCGTCGGCGCGTGGTCCGCCGTCTGCCGCCGGAAGAGGAGCAAGTCAGGTGAGGAGAGGAAGGGTGTTGGGCCTGGAAGTCTTTTACCCGGATACTATTAAAAGAGATGGTGGTTATCTGTATGCCACTAAAAAATTTGTAGGCACTTGTATGCCATCGACACAACTTTCTTTTACCTGTACACCACTCCATCCATTACCGGTTAGAACTTAATGGTTTCATAGCTCTGACATGTGGGACCCATGTATAAAAAAGACTATTTTGCCCCTAACTCTCTCTCCCGTGTTGGCTCTCTCTTTCCCATGCGCCTCTCTCCTGGCTCGCCATCGCCGGCACGACGCCGCCGCCGGCCACATCTGTGGAAAGGAAGAAGCTCGGAGACGTTGAGCTCGGACGACGCCGGCGGGTCGAAGGAGATGCCGGAGACGTTGAGCTCGCGGATGCCTGATGCGGAGAAGCCAAGGGGACGGCGAGGAGGAGGACGAGCGGCGTGGGCCATCGCGTCGTCGATGCCGATCTGAGGGCACACGAGGCGGAGCCGCCGGATCTGGCCGGCGGCGACGTGCAGGCGGCGCTAGCGTGTGGACAGGGGCTGCGGGGGTCCGGCGAGGCGGAGCCACCGGATCTGGCCGGCGGCGGCGTGGGAAAAACTCGAACGACGACGACAGTGGCGTGCCGGCGACGGCAAGCTAGGAGAGAGGCGCACGGGAGAGAGAGAGAGTTAGGGGCAAAATAGTATTTTTTTATATGTGGGTCCCACATGTCAGAGCTATGAAACCGTTACGTTCTAACGGGTGGTGGACGGAGTGGCGCACAGGTAAAAGAAAGTTGGGTCGATAGCATACAAGTGTCTATAAACTTTTTTAAGTAGCATAACCATCTTTTTTAATGTTATAGGGGTAAAAGACTCTGGGCCTAGAGAGATGCATTCTGGTCTATTTGAGGAAGGGAAAATCAGCAGATTTTTAAATATTTTGATTTTTATGGAATTTTAAAATAAATCTTTTTTTATTTCTTCACCATCATGTCCAAATAATCAAAAACTGTAGCTATTTATTTTCATTTTTTTACCACTCATGGTCTTTTAAAATGCAAATATTTAAGTATAAGATTTCATACTATTAAATTGTGTTACATCCCACGTAGAAACATGAATTTCTCGTTCATAATAATATAATCATTAGACGTTAGCTATCAATGTTGAAATAGCAATAATGAAGTGAGCGTAAGGTTCAGTTACAACAAGACATCCATGAATGACTTCACATATGTCACACCCAACATTTATAAAAAAAATAAAATAACAGCAATCACGATGATATTTATTTGAAAACGGAGGAAACAGAAAAGAAGAAAAACAATAATAATCCGTTGGTGAAACGAATAAGAAAATTGCATAAGCAGTGCAAATTTATTGCATATCGTTGTTTGTGAAATCATACAAACTCGTTTCCCTTGTCCTCACTTTATTTACGGAGGAACTACTTCGTGGACAACACCATACATAATTCAGATCGGATACAACTCATTTGCCCATCACGTATACATAAGCATACGGTCAGGGAAAAAATCGCAGGTTAAATCTGCTAACTGAGCTTCTTCACTGCTCAGATCTTCTCCCAGACAGCGTAGCCGTCACCATGCGCGACGACCTGGAATCCTTCGGGGATGAGGTGCTCGACATCGAATCGTGGCCCGATCTTCGTGATGATCTTGCCATCGATCTCGGCGAGGTAGAGATCAGCGTCGGCCTCCATGATGTTCAGCTCGCTCTCCGGGTGGATCCCGTGCCGGTTTCTGATTGACACCAGGCGCTCGATCTGATCCTTGAGGCCCCAGTCGAAGAAATGGTCGTAGAACTGAACAATTTCACATAAAACTTTCATCAGTCATCGATCAGTATTCCGTACTACGCAGGACGATTCTGTGGTCATTTGATCGAACACTTACAATGCATGGGTAGCCGGGGTGAGTGAGAATGTAAGCATAGCCCTGCATGACCTTGTCGGAGGGAAAAGGCCAGAGGCGCTGCGTCGAGCCGGTGTCATGGTTATCAACGAAGGTCGTCGCCTTCGCCGGCCACCACCCGATCATGCCGGGCGCCTTGCCATCCTTGGCGCGGAGCCGCCACAGCTCGCCCTCCACGGCGACGTTGAGAATCCCCTTCGTGGTGAAATCAAACGCCGTCGCGTTGCTCGCCGCGCCGCCGACGCGATCGACCCAATTGACAAGCTCCTGCCGGTGCGAATTTTGGTCATAATTCGGCTTCCCGTCCCCGCCGTTCGCCATGTCCGTCCATATCTCGGCGACGGCGAAGCTCGGCTCGGTGGCATCGATGTAGATTTTCGCCACGTCGGCGGAATACCCCTTGGCGAAATCGAGGCGCCACGCGTCGAAGCCGATGTCCATCTTGAGCCAGTCAAGCCAGCCGATGAGCTCGCGCTGGACGCGAGGGTTGAGGTGGTCGACGTCGGGCGCGGCGGCGAAGTCGGCGCCGGTGTCCGGGTTTCCCGTGCCGTCGCCGTAGGGGTCGTCGCGGCAGATCATGTGTGGGCCCCAGTCGAGGCGCGAGTCGGGGGTCCCACCCTCGAAGAGGCAGTAGATTCCGCGGCCGTCCTTTCGCTCCGCCGTGCGGTGGTTGATGACGATGTCGGCGATCACCTTGACGCCCTTGCTGTGGAATGATTCGATTAGCGACTTGAGCTGCGCCTCGTTGCCGTACTTGGACGAGTCGAGGTCGTACAGGCGGCCCGGCATGTAGCCTTGCTCGCCGACGGATTGAGACGGCGGTGGGAGCCAGACGTAGGTGATGCCGGCGGCGGCTATGTCGTCCACCTTGCCCATTAGCATGTTGTACCACCCGCCGTTCTCCTTCGACGATTCCCAGTTGAAACCCTGCATCGAAGTTGGCAAGAGTATTATTATTTATTAAACATGCCTTGATTTTAATACTGAGAAAATTTAGTGACGGTCTTTAAGGAAAAAAAAAGTGTAAACTTGGTACCTAGCTGCTAGTAACGGATGTATCGAGATGTACTATGTACCTCTCAATACCCACTTAAGGACTATAAAATCACACTAATACAAATAACGAATAAAGCTTATATACATTCCCTAAATAAAAGATTTATCATACTCGGTCTAAGGCCAAAACACAGTCAGTTCAATGCAGCCAAGTAGCTAGCCAACTCCTGTCGATGTCTTACCTGCATCAGGACTTGGCCGGCTGCTAAGTTGGAGGAGAGGCCGAGGAGGACGATGAGCAACAGGAAATGTTTGTTTGCCATTGCTTTCAGTATCTGCATGCTGCAGCTACACTTGGTAGTGAGGTAGATGGATGCAGATGGTGTGTCTGGTCAGGTATTTATAGTCGAGCTATGCCGGGGATTGCCATGCTCAACTTGCAAACTTTTTGAGGGCTGGCTGGGCTTGAATGTTGCTTTGGGACACTGGATTGGATGGATAACAGATGAGTTTGTTATTGGCCGGTGAGCCCATAGGCAATTTAATGGCCTAGAGAAAAGGAGCCCCAAAATGTTCCGATCCTCTCCATCTTGCTTATTAACCTGAATACCTGAGTTGCTAATGGTGTGGTTGTTAACTTCTCAGTTGTAGCAAAAAGAAAAAAAAAAGATTTTGGGATCTTTTTCATGAGTAAGTTAATTACACTAGTGGTTTCACAACTTGCGAGGTTGGTATAACTTAGCCACTAATCTTGCAAAATGCTCAACTGACCGATGTATATTACTCCTTTTCATCATAGTTCATTTTTCAACAAACCGTAATAACACACATGTATAAAAGTTTTATTTTTTTTCTTATTTTCTTCGTTCAATTCTTCAGCTAGTGTTGATTTTTCTTAAGAGTGAACTTTTATAATTAGCTACATGTGGCAAGTTTGATAGCTTTAGATCACATAACTTTTAGTGGGGGCATCTGCTTTATACCAGGCTCTATGGTTGAGTAAAATTGTATGATTTTTGATAAATCTCCATTTAAATCATATGTGCATGTACTATTCAGGCCAACATATTGGTTTCTTTTTTGGTGCGACTATAAAAGTTTGACGAGACTAAGGACTTGATTTTGGATGCATACCGGAATCTTCAAAAACGGCCATGCGGATCTTCGCAAATTTCGGTTAGAGATTTATCAATAGGATTTCTCTTTGAATAAATTTATTCTCTAAGTTAGTTTGTGCTTCGAGTTCTTTGTCCTAGTGTCTTAATTTGTGTTCAAATGTTTGGTCAATTGCTTTCTACGTATGAACTTTGGGTTGTAATAAATGGTCGTAGCTTGTTTTAAAGTCAAAGTTAGATTATCCATTATCTTATAAAAAAGAGTCAGCCAGAAAATATATAGCCGCATGATCCACATGGTACACCAACATTGACATTCTCTGTTTTTGCAAATAAAAATGGCAAAGCCCCTGTTCCATTTCTACCACGGACATTCTCAGATCCTCTGTATGATCGAGCAGAGAAAAATTACAGTAGCATCAAGTACTAGCATAACAGCAGTAAAAGACCAACATCAATACACTGTTTTAAGTCGGTACCTCTTGGTTGTCCCCAGGACATCAGGTTTGCAACGCAGCATTTTATGATCCAGCAAACTTCATGCAGCATGTCGGCAGCAGTAGCACATCTATTTTCATTGACACAGGATACGGTTCATCTCTCGAGGCAGATAACAGAGTACTCCATCAAAGACGAGAAAATTTGTGGTTGGAAGCTGCAAGTCTATGGTGAACTACCCTGAACATTCCAGTTCAAACAGAGCAAGCGTCCCAAGGAGAACAGACGCCGTGAACAGCTAGCCACGGTTTCAATGTTTCATCCAGATTTTAATTCGGCTGTTTGTTATTCCAAGGAAAAAGGATAGAGCAATGAAGGATTGGTCATTGGTGGATGATGGATTGGCTTGTTTCCGTGCGGCTGCAAGCCGCTTCATCCTTTTTTGCAGTCAAAGGCTGGTGATCTTTCGTTGCTCAACTGCTCAAGCTTTTGTATAAGCAGACGCCTCCTCGAATGGTTGGGCCTGATAAGTTTCGCGTACGTAGGTTCTTTCTTGCCTAGAGCCCAAGAGCAGATCGAAACTGACTCAACAGAACAAACGGAACAGAACATCATTTCTGCAAAGAAGAACGAACAGAACATGCCTTGGACGTCACACTGCACACACCGGGCAGGTTTGCCGCCCTTGGTATGCAGGTGCGGTTGGAGAAGACGGGCTCTGTTTGGCAGCCGTGCGTGCGTGCGTGCTTACGCAAACAAATAGATTGCCTGCATTTGCGACATTGACAATAGTCTAGCGTTTGATGTTCAGAAAGATTGTTTGCATTTGCGACATGGACAATTGTCTAGACTAGAGGGTTTGATGTTCAAAAAAAATGAAAAAATTGGCTGGATGGAGACGCGGGGAATCGAACCCCGTGCCTCTCGCATGCGAAGCGAGCGCTCTACCATATGAGCTACGTCCCCAACAATGAGAAACGATCGATGACAGGTTACTAAAACAAGATTGAGGCGAATGCCCATTTTTTTTAGATAATGAAATTAATTTGGGCCAATACTTCAATAAGCTACAATCAATTATTACAATATTTGTAGAACTAAAAACTGATAATTACAATAAATCCCAACTTGTTTGAAACAAGAAGACTTAAAAAAGACCATCCTGAAATGAATATCACCATCAAAGGTTAGTCGAACACTCAGCCGTTGTGCATGACGAATATCTTCAGACTAAATCTACTTTGCAGCTATATATATTCTGTATATGCCTGGCTGCACTGTCGAATTTAAGTGTTCGACTCAACTCTACAGTTTGGAGGGCTTGGGGAAGATGTCCGGCGTGAACTTCTGCGCTGCGCTTATACTCCCCTTGATCTTCAGTTTACCCCTGCAAGAAGGCACAAACAATGATATCAGCACGAGACTGCTAAGAATTCTCTGAATCTGAATCTGAATCATAAAGAGTTCTTTCCAGTCTCACATTATGAACGCCATCTGAGGGTTCAGCTTGCCGCTGGAAATAGCTAGGAAGTCGTCATCCGTGAAGGAGAAGGTCGCGTCTGGATTTCCCTCGTACGGTCCTTCATGCATCAACACACCAAAACAACACAAAATCTTCAGTACGAATGTACGATGACACGAGAGATCTAAACAGAGAGACGAAGGTGACCGATCGCCGGAGAAGCTCTACCTTTGGAGACGACGCCCTTCTTGAGATCGACGACGAATACCTCCTCGTCAACACCGATCCTCTGTAAAAAAAAAAAAAAAAAAAAAAAAAAAAAAAAAAAAAACCACAAGAAGGCAACGCCGCACGCACGTATCTAGTTAATCTGTCTGAAGATCGCACAGAAACAGGCACATGTTGTCGTCGATTGAGAGATGGATGTACCTTGGGGGAGATGTTGAGCTGGTAGACGAAGCCGATCTTTTCCACAAGCTCCTTGTCGTCGCCGGAGGCGAGGTGGACGCGCAACTGCTCCAGGAGCGCAGCCGACTTGAGGTTGCTTCCTTCCATCGCCGCACACGATTCTTGTTTCAGACTTCGGAAGTTGAGTTGAAGATGGAAGATGGAGTTGGGTTTTGGGGGTTTTGAATTTGAATTGAAGGGCTTAATTATATAACTCCATCCACCTGAAGACGTGGCGACACAGGACTGGGCTGCCGTGGCCTCTGTTAATTACGTGGTTAGTAGTTGCATTGAACTCTGACAAGATTACATGATTTTAGCATTGCAATAATGCAACAGGGACAGTTCAGGCCAGGTACCTTTACAAATTCAGAATCAGATTTAGGAATTGTGAGGAACATCCGGGAAAAGAATTTGGACGAAAACTTGTTTCTTCTTTATTTATCAATCACATTCTCTGTAAGACTTTGTAACGTGAATGAACAGAACTTTGTGCTACATCACCAAACCAAAACCTGATACAAGTGTGCCACTGGCAATTTCTATTTTACACACAACAGCGAGAAATCACCGGAGCAACCCACCCTGTGCTCCTACTCCTCGTCCTCCTCCCTCTCCCTCCTCACGGCACCAAACTTCTCAACCAAGATGTCAGCGACGATCGGCGCGATCTCATCACACGGCACGGCCTTCTTGTACACATCAGCGAGGTGCGAGTCGCTGCCGACGCGGCCACCAACGAAGATGTCAGCCGCCTCGACGATTTTCCCGGCGCCGTTCTTGGTGAGGCATCCCATGAACCCAATGTCGGCGACCTGAACCTGGCCGCAGCTGTTGGGGCACCCGGTCCAGTGCATCCTCACCGTGCGTGGCACCGACACTAGCTTCTCCACCTGCGACGTCACCAGCAACGCGCGCTGCTTCGTCTCGATGATGGCTTGGCCGCAGAACTGGCTGCCCGTGCACGCCACGAGTCCCTTGAGCAGCAGCGACGGCTGCGGCGAGAGCTTCTGCAGCAGCGGCTCGGCGAGGAGGGCGTCCACCTTGTCGTTGCTGACGTTGGGGATGATGATGTTTTGTTCCACTGTGAGACGGAGCTCGCCGGAGCCGTACTCGTCGGCGATGCGTGCGAGCTCGAACATGTCTGAAGCCTGGACGCGGCCGACGGGGACGTGCAGGCCGACGTAGGAGAGCCCTTCCTGCTTCTGTGGGTGAACTCCGAGGTAGTCTCTTCGCTGCCATTTCTCGTCGATGAGATCCTTCGCCGCGGCACGCTCCAGAACGCCGTTCGGCATCCTCTTCTCCACCTCCGACCGGAACGCCTCCATCCCCTGCATTGTCAACGCCGAATTGAGCATCGGAGCATGTGTGATTCAGTCAATGGCGTGGAGGAGGAGATGAATATAAATGAGCAATTTTACGGTTCTTGAAAAGACATTAAGAGATATAACTTTTACTAGGATTAATTTGGTATTAAATATTACATAAAAAATTGGTACCTCTCAATACCTATTCAGGAACCGTAAAATTGTTTATTATAAAAATGGCTAGCTTACGAGTTCGTCGATGAGCCACATCATGCGGGTCTTCTGCCGGTTGCCCCTTGTGCCGAGGTCACGGTACGCCTCGAGAATGGCCTTGCAGACCGGGATGATGTCGTCGCCGGGGACCCACGCGTCGAGCGGCAACGCCTCGCCCCATCTCTTTGGGCTGATGAACCCGCCGACGAGGAGGTTGAACCCGAACTTGCCGTCCTTCTCCGCCGGCATGTACGCCAGGTCGTTGATGTGCGGGTGCTCGTACAGGTCGTGCGATCCGATCACGCACACGTTCCACTTCCTCGGCCTGCCAAGACAGCACGAAAATCGCTATTTAGCACAAGTGCATTATTCCAATAATACATTTTTACGAATTTTCTTTGAAAAGTATCATCTTAAAAAAATTTCTTCTGACAATGTTTTAAGACCAATTTTACGGTGCTTGGGTAGGTACAAAAGATACTATAATTTTAGTACCTTCAGTATATTCTCAAGGACCGTAAAATTACTCTTTCTTTCAATAAAGAAAAACTTAGAAAATTGCACTTTTTAGCACAAACACGATGAAGGTGTAAGAAAACAGAGTTGACTACTGACAGGTTGGTGACGGCGGTGTTGCCCTTGAAATTGTTGGTAATATACGACGAAAGGAGGTTGGTGTAGGGACGGGTGTCGACGATCTCGTCGGGGTCGATGCCGGCGAGCGGGTTGCCGACGGGGTTGCGGACGTTGTCCATGCCGCTCTGCAAGCTGGTGAGGCCGACGGCGTTGAGGCCGTCGAGGATGGCCGGCACGTCGGGGAGCGTGACGCCGCGGATCTGCCAGTTCTGCCGTGTCGTCACGTCGGCGCACCCCTCCTTGCCGTACGCCTCGATCACGCTCGCCAGGTACCTCGTCTGCTCGCTCGTCGTCACGCCGTTGGGCAGCTTCAGACGCATCATGAACCGCCCGTCTGCACAGCGTAGAGAGAGATGTGGAGTGGCCGTTAGCGTTTTGGGCCGAATTCTCTGTGGCCCCAAATATTACATGTTTAGGGAAAGGCTAGTCTAATCGGTGGATCACGAGCCCACAGCTCCAATTGGGCCAAGGTAATGAGAGAGTATATTCCAATTTGCTCGGCATAAGTGATAGTTGACCATTAGCTTTTCTGGTTAATGGTTATTTTACTACAAACATTCTATTTAAAAAGTTGTTTTGGTTTTCTAAAAAAAAGTTGTTTTGGTATATACTGCAGTAACCAACCAATGACAGCGACCAAGTGAGCTCTTGCAACCTAATCAAATCAAATGTAACTAGAACATGCTACAGAACATTTCAGAGAAAAAAAAACATTCATGGTACATAGGACGGACGGTGCACACGATCGAATTTGCAGATGAAGAAGTTTTTTTTTTTTTTTTTTTTTGCGGGGAAGATGAAGAAGAATTATGAGATACCAAAACGACAATACTTTTTGTTAGCCCGTACTCGCGCCAAATATAGTACTAATCCACCGGCCGTGCCGACGTTATGTTACTAAACAGAGCATCGGAGGACTATGTGGCTTTATATGGCACATGGAGGTGAAGTGATTGGATTCAGAAAGGCTGCCATCTACTCAATATAAACAGCCATTACTCACATGATCGAAATTAAGCTATAAAAATAAAAATAATCTTAATTATGTACTGAATGCGCATCAAGTTAAAAAAACAGAAGAATATCTTAGCGAATCAATCCAGGCTTCTTCCTCCCCGAGACAGGCTAACCGAATTAAGCAAGAAAATGCGTTGGTAATTAGCGTGGAGGTGATCAATCAGAAGAGGAACAGGTATGCACATACACTGATGCTTGCGGCGGTGGAAGAGGCCGAGCCACTTGAGCCGCACGTCGATGTCCTCCTTGGACAGCTTGTCCGCCTCGATCTCCTCCATGGGCATCTTGGCGAGCTCCTTGATTCCCCCTTCCATGAACAGCGACATCGGCTCTTTCCCCAGCTTCACCTTCTCCTGTGGGTTCAGCGCCGTCCTATACTTCTCCTTCAGCACCCAGTACCCACCTTCCGTTTGTTCCACCCTCGGCTCCAGCCGATCCGCCGACACCGCCGGTGGAGTCGAGGAGGACGATGGCGCGGACACTGTCGATGATTGCAATGGGCGAGCGCGGCCGCGCGGAGGCCGGGCGGCGGGGGATGGGGGGAGGAAGCGTTGCAGGGAGGCGGAGGAGGCCATGGCTGGAGGTGGTGGAGGAGGAGGTGGTGGTGGTGTGTGGCCATGGGGGTGTGGTGCGTGTGGTTGTTTATTGCGGGGGAAGGGGCGCTGGTTTCTGGCTCTTGGCGAGTTCAAAAGGGCAGATGCCTGATGCGGCGAGAGGTGGTATAGCCACGGGAGGGAAATTTACCGATGTGCCCATGGAATGGCGTGTACTGTTCGTTTGGTTGCGGCTGGTACGGAACAGGAGATTGGGGAGAGGGTAACGCATTTTGTCTCGTGCTTCCATCGAATGGTTTCCTTCGGTATTTTTCATTTTCTGATAGTAAAGTGGTAGACCAAAATTTTTGATGGTTGGAACAAAAATCACTGTAGCAAAGTGAACATTCTCAGTTGCATAGTATAACCGTTACAACATATTTGTTACACGACATAAAATATTATATGGTTCATTACACATATAGTTTAAACAAAGCTCACTATAATAAAACATATTTGTTTGGCTACATGGTGTAGTGTTGCACACAACGATATGACTTATGTCGACTCTATAGACTGGCTATGGAATAGTTGCACGAGTATAACCTGACACGACACGATCAATATTGACATGAAAATTTTATGAATTGTTGTATAAACAAGTCCATATCATATTTTTATGTTATCGAGGACTTCGTAGTATACGTTATTTTACCGTAAATATTATAGTGCTTAGATATTTATGTCAAAAATTGTTCAGTTTTGGTAGTAACATATACCTGGAATTCCAGTTGATTTGAATTAGTATATTCCTACTCCTATATTCAAAATCTGAACTACTATAGATATAGATAGTGCTACAGGTGTAAGTAATTTAGGGGGAGAACAAAAACCAGGGGCTTTGCAGAGCAGTTGTTTGAGAGCTAATAAGCGGGATTGCGGCATGACGCATTTGCATGCGGCTGCTTACCTGCTGCTTCACACCGAAGGCTTGGCGCGCGCCCTTCCATCCAACCCAAAGCATCCAGCCATCCCAAGGGGCCAATGGCGGGGCAGATTGGTAATCTTGCAGCGGCTAACGAATCATACGGTGTATGCGGCTAACATGTGGGGGAGGGGATGACTAGAAAAAGCTCAAGATTTAGGTGTTTTTAGGTGGAGGCCTCAAAGAGAGACCAGAACACAACGATAACTTAAACAAGGCTGTCTAGATACACCGGCAGTAGAAGAAAAGTGGCCCGTGAACCATCGTAAGGGCCTATCTGTTCATCTCTCGTGTCAGCTCGAGCTCGCTCGGCAATGTGCAGAGCCGTCTCCTTGCTTCTTTCTCTGTCTGAACCTGAAGAATAAGGGAAATTAACACGAGCTAATGTGGTTATACATGGAGCTCTGACACCGGCATGGTGATTTTGTTTTAGAATTTGCATGGTGAATTGGTTGTCCGTTGACTACTCGACTGTTGTAACATCTTAACAGGTGTCCCACAACCTATGGTTCTCTCACCCTTTTTTTCTTCTCTTTTCCTTAATTCGTTCTTTCGTTTTTTCTTTTTTGCTTCTAGTATGCAGGTGTCTGATATGTGCATACACCATTCGTTCGATTTCAGCAATGCAGGCACACAGGCAGCTAGTGGCCAATGGCCATACGTTTGAAGCCACACGCCGCAGCCCTTGTCCTTTGATGAGAGTGCAAGGGCGAATAGTCTGTCCTGACGCGCCAGACAGACAGCGTCTGCCTCTTGGACGACGCCAACCTTCTGGCCTTTGTTGGCCTCTGTCTCATGGGCCACGAGCCCGCAGGCAACAACTAGAGACCGTCAGACCACGCAAATTTAACACACACAATCGTTTTCACCAAAATTGTATAAAAGCATTAGCCATCATTTTGATTTCACACAGATGGCTGAGAACAACAAATAGGGAATTGCAACAGTTAGGCACCCTACCGTCAACACAGATATCACACCTGACACCCCTCAAGAATGAGCGTGCTACAAAGTTACTAACTTGTATTCTATTTTCAGTTCTCAAACACAGGAAAGTTTAGATTGTACTCCGTATCAACTACGAGCCCAATGAGATGCATAGAATGAAACATTCCACGCGTGCTTGAACGAATGAATGAGCACAGGGCAATAGGGCAATAGGGCAAATGGACAAAATCAAAATCGCAGAAATATTACAAGAATCAATTTTACGAGTCACTAATTCGGTAATCTTGCCTCCTGCGGAAATGTCTGAGAATGAAACTATCTGCATACAAGGGGTACTTTTGTCGTATGAGACCTTTGACGCACTTCCAGAATGAAAAATCAACTTGCTCACCGTCCTTCCTAACTATGAACAGACATCTTGAGTTTTCAAATTCTGGATGTAACCCTACCTGCAAAGTAGCACTAAAGGTTTAGCATCCAGTGGGAGTAAGGGAATAATGAAATCACCATTTGTAGCTCGTCACCATATTCAACTCAGTTTTATTCAAGAAAAACAACTCAAGTTAATTGAGTACGTCATACAAAAGTCAAATCAGGCCAACTAAAAGAACTGTAAAAATATTAACGTCTCTATTCAGAATAAAAAAGGAACCGTGCTGAAGTTTGTTGGTATTCGTGATTCATGAGACTATCACTTCAGCACATCAATACATAGTACAATATAAAGGGTTTTTTTTTTTGATAAAAGGCTTACAACATAAAGTCAAACTACAAACTGTATGTCTATAACTACAAGAGATAAATATGACAAAAAAGGTAATTTATTCGTTCTTTGTTCATTTAAAACAACTTGAGTGATTCACTTCTATGTTTTAAGAGACTTTCTCATGGCTTACAGTTTACATACCGTGATGTAGTCGATACCACATCCAATTTTCTTCTCATATTGTGGGTGATAAGGAAGCAATCGTTCCAAAATTGCCTTCTCATGTTCAGGGCTCAGGCGATCACCATTTTCATACCTGCAGCGGTTTCAATATCAAACCCTCCCTCTTTACTAAATTATTCAAGTGGAGTATATATTTAGGTTGCAAGAACTAGTTTACAAAGGGAATACTTCCAGATATCCACTGGACAATAAAATATAAACAAGAATTAGTAACTTAAGTATTACAGTCTGTTGCCTTACAATTATATCTTGCTGATTGTAGGCAAGGCATAGAACCACATCACATACCTAACACTATAAGAAGATGATACCACGAAGCAACTGCCGACTTGCTATACTTCAGTAGTAAGAAGCCATGATAACAAACAACATATGCTTTGGGGAAGAATGCAATAAAATCGTTTATAACGACTATATTCTGTTCTGTTGGCTTTCGTTTAGAAAGTTGGGTAATGGAAGTTACCCATTATATATATAAAAAAAGATAGCTTCTTACATTAACATAACATATCAACATTATAAAACAGTTACTGACACACTTAGGATGCTAAAAATGCAGAAATAACTATAGTGAAATCATTCCATACAAAAATTGAAAATTGTATTACAGCAAAAAAAAATCCCACCATTCATGTATTCTGCGATATGTGTGTACAGTGCAACAGATCAAAGTTCAGTCACACCTCATTTTATGAATCACAAACTGTTAAGAAAAATACATAAGGTATGTGACACTGATGGTAAGAGTCAAGACAAATCATACTTACCTCCATTTTTTAATACAAGACGTTGAAATAACCAATGTCATATATTTAAGAATAGTGGTAGTATTTCGGCTGTCTGATGTCAATGGCTAATTGGTTGTGTGCATGATAACTTTATTGACTACTAATGAAACAAATAAGATCAGTAAAAAGAAGTGTTTCTACAGCTTCCATGAAGGAACGTGCAGCTACAGCCAGGTGCTATGACTGATTGAGATCAAATGGTGGTCAAGTGTGATAGGTTTTAAAAAAATGTTGAAAGTGCATGAATACGAGGAGGAGCCAAATAGAGACAGATTGACATTCGGCCATGCCATGTCCTATTGTCATCACCAAAGTACAAAACAATGATTTGAACTAACTCATGCAGAACACAACAGACTAAGCAGTAATCTGTTAAATGCATTACTTTAGAACGAGTTGGCCCAAACTTAAGCCCTAAATCCAATCAATTTACTGAATACTCATATCTTCTCCTGGTAAGAGGCATACTTTGCTGCTATGCCATAATTACTAGTAGTAAACATGTACATGGCACTGGTGGTAAACTAGCAATTGGTCTAATGGTGCCTGGAGCATTCCATAATGGAATTCACATAACAGGTTTAGCTTGCACGCCATCTGTTCAATGAATTGCGTTTCAAAGGAATATTAGTTCTGATGCCATATGGCATACTAACATCTAGTGTGAATTGCAGATTTCATCCAGGAACCAAAGTGAGGCAAAAGGATAGTTGCGTACTTGCCGGAGTGCAGAATCATCCGGACGAAGCCGACGAGCGGCACGGTGTCCTCGAGGATGAGGTCTTCCCAATCCACCCACTCCCTCTCGGGCCCCTTCCTCCTCCTCTCCTCCGGCGCCGCCTCGCCCTCACTCAGCGAGGACTCCGCCTCGCCCTCCCGCTCCTCCACCGCCTCCTCCTCCTCCTCCTCCTCCGCAGCCGCCGTCGCCGCCACCGCCGGCCGCCGCAGGATGGCGGCCGGGTCGGGCGTGGCCGCGCTTTGCCCACGCGCCCTCACCGCCACCCCGCAGCCACGGACACGGGGGAGAGGAACGGCGGAAGAGAGGAGGGTGTGCCCTCCTCCCGGGACGTGGCGCGGGCAGGAGACGACGGCGGCGGCGGCCACTGCCACGGCCATTGGATGCATGTGCGGCGATCGAGGCGGTGGTGGGATTGATTCCGGCCGTCACGGCATGGTACGGGGCCGAGCGCCGTGCCGGAGTGAGGGGTTTCGTTTCGACGGCGGTGAGGTTAGTTTGGTGCGTGTGGGAGGAGGAAGAAGTGGCTAGGAAGTGAGGTGAGATTGCCGCATGGGAGGAGTGGATAGGTCTCTCTCTCGGTCGCGTACGTCTACTGTGCCGGGAGCGTGGCCGCCTCGTTGCCCAACCTCGTGTCGTGCTCGTCCGTGGCGATTTGTTTTTCTCCGGTTCTATCGTGGTTTGCGCGGTTTTTCTCACGGTGGTGGTGCGATATTTTCACCGCGGGAATAAGTTCACACCAGGTATTTTAGGTTACGGTCGAGTTTTAAAATTATTTATAAATTACAACAAAGAGAATGTCAAACCTTTAAATTATAAAATTTATCTAAAATACAGAACACATCCTAATTCTCCCCAGCAACGGGAGGAGGCCATCATTGGCGCCTTGGCGGTAGCGTCATCTCCGTCTATTCCAATTCGGAGTACCAAAATAAGGAAGAGCTCCAAAGCGAAGGATGCCGACTCGAGACAATACATGACTGTCTCGGACGCCACCGCAATGCTCATCTCGTGTTATTTGTCGGTGACCCCTGATGTGTGACAAGTATGTAACTCCTCTTCTAGAAGCCACTATAATCAAATCCATTGCCACCTAAGACCTACATTCTCCCTGCCATTGCCGGTATAGTCGCCTCTTCCTTTCCCATGCCGCCGCCGCTTGTGATCTCATATGGTCGGCACCGCTTGCGATCTTATATAGTCGCATCCACCGCTGATTCAATTATGGCCGCCATGCCCTATAGTCTTTTCGGCTGCCGGCGCAGAGAGGGATAATGAAAGTGAGCGAGTGAGGAGGGAGGGGAGAGAGGGGATTATATTTTTTTTGACTTAAAGGTGGCTCTTATAATTTTTTCTCTTTTGCTAGGTAAGGATGTCACGTTAGCTAAACCACTTATCCATCCCTCCTTGGGACATATTTCAACAGGTATCTAGTACTTCAAGGGCTAACATTTATAGCATCGGTGTCTAGGGACGATTTTATAATTCAATGTAAACATGAGCGACCAAGTGAACCTAGGGCGAGCAATATTTGACCATGTCGAATTTTGGTATGCCTAATTTTAGAGAGATAAAGATGTGTTTGGTTTGAAGAAGAAAAAGCCTGATTTCATTATTAAAGTAGACAATAATACAAACACTATTAAAATACTCGCACGCTGGTAAAGTCAATTTAGGCCGCAGAGCAAAACTGCCCTTATTCCTTTCACCACGCGAAAGCCCCGATTGTTGTAAACGTAACGTTTGTGCTTGTGCTCAAATCGTCGGCCTGCATTGGGTTCGTCTTGTGTCGTTTCCAAATCATCAAGGGCCATCATGTTTAGGAGCTGTTTGGTTGGCTGATTTGGGCCGCATCTGTTACCGGTGCTAAGCCTGTAATATCCGTTTGTTTTCAACCGGTCCGTAATCGGGCCCAATAAGAAATCGATACGACCCCGGAATCCCCCTGTGTTATTCATCTTCCCGTGACCTCGCGCGCCGCCGCCGCCGCCGCACAAATCGAGCTCCGCCGTCGCCGCTCCGCCTGCCCCGTGCGCGTCTCCGGCACAGCTCTGCTCCTCCACTGCCCCCTGCCTGCTATTGAATTCGCGCTCTTACGTATTTCTTGAGGCAACCGGAAATCGATCTCGTCCATCCCCTCTGTCGCGATTCGCGAAGAGAGTTCGCCAGCTTGTGCCCATATCCTCCGCTTTGTCTCTCAAGGAGGAGAGTTGAGCAGCTTCTGCCGCATCCTCCCTCGCCGGTGAGCATCAATCCAATCCGTTAGAGAAGGCACACCCTCGTTCTCATCTCCCTGACTCACGCACACACTTCTT
>CM002480.1:23396450-23438554 GCA_000325765.3 Leersia perrieri
CCCCCCTAAATTTGCTTGCATGCGTTAACCTAGCTTAGCTTTGCTTCTAGATCTGGAAATTTTTCTCTTAATTTGCTTTAACCTTAAACCTAATAATAAATAGTCAGTCATTGAAAAAGTTTGGGGGTTCAACTAAACCCCATGTCTCACTTTAGATCTGCCCCTAGCTCGCTGTCTTAGGAATCATATGAAGAATATACAGTGCTCATGAAAGGAAATCAAATATTCGTATATATTAATGAAAGAAACTCCAGAGAATCCCAAAGAGAAAGTTAGCTATATCTAATCTCATTTGAAACTGTTAACATCTAAACTTGCAATACAAATATCGTTGGGGACTGATACGTGAACAAGGAGCTTTGGATTATATTTCTCTGAAAATCCCATAATGTTTGTGCTGCACGTGTAGAATTCCAGAATTTTATTTTGAGTCTGCCAACGACAGTGAGATTCACAGCATAGGAGCCACGGACTAGATCTGCCGGGATAAAAATATTACATGCTGCTTATGCATTCATGTTATAAAAAAGCTTTCCTTTATTTTGAACTGGATTAAGATTTCTGTTTAGTAGATTTATATGTTGTTCTGTCAGCATGGAAAGTTTGAAATCAATCTAATGTATTTCTCAAAATTCAGCCTTGTTCTTTTCTTTAATTAAAAAATTAAGGCATGTTTGGGAGTAATTGAATATATTCTTACTATTTGGTATTCTCTCCGTCCCATAATATAGAAACCTAGGAGGGGTCTCCCTCCTAGGACAATGAATCTAGACATACCCATGCACTAGAAGGGGTCAAATCCCCTCCTAGGTTGCTATATTATGGGACGGAGGGAGTACTTATTTTGTTTCAACTTTATTTCTTGCTTTATATCTATTCATACAATTTACTGATTGCCACCTCCCTTGTCATGGTGTAGGCAATGAATATCAGGATGCTAAGAGTTATTGGAAGTAGGCATTTGAGTTATCGAAATCTAAGTGTTTTTAACGAGTTCTCGAAACAATTGAAGGGGGAGGCTAAGAGGTATGACCTTTATATCTAAGGTCCCCACGCTAAGCAGAAGGAAATGCAATAATTTTAGCAATGTGAATGACAATTGATGTTTCTACTCTCTAATTCCAAATGTCGCTCACATCGACTTGTGTATGGGAATTGGTAAAATGTTTGGGAAAATTTTTATATCCCTTCTATCTTTTCTGTAGCATGTTGACTGTGGACCCAGATGTCTGTGGCACATGGGGGGTAAAATAGGGGATTGAGTAAAATTTTTAGTGACATATAAATATTTTTCTTTGTCACTAGAACATTGGAAAAAATACCTCACTTTATTTAGGAGACAAGCATGCAATTGACAAGAGCATGAGGAAAAAGATTGTCTAAATGTTTTCTAACGAATTGCTACTATATTTAGAGAAGAAGGGTGGAGTTCCATATGAACATTTTAGAATGGAAAGAGTATTAGATATGTTTGGCCTTAGTGGCGCAATTATGATTACCGGCACTTTTTTGCTTATTCCTTTTTTGGCTGCAGTAATCCAGAATTCCAGAAATCTATCAAGGAATTCAGTGAGAAATTTACTGGGGTAAAGGAAGATCTTAAAGTAAGGTATAATTTGGTGAAAGCAATGCTTTTTGAATCTTGTACATGTGGAAGTTTATTGGTCTATATACTTCTTTATGTAAGAAATTTCAGTTTCTCTCATTGGCTTACTTGAAGAAAAAAATGACTTGTGCAGGACTAAGAAAACAGCTGACACAATTTACAAGAGCGTTGATGATGTTTTAACTGAAGCTGAGGCAACATCTAAAAAAGTAAGTCGCCTACAGTGGTCCTTCTTGTATGATAGTTCCGTCTAGAAAAACATGTCCTATTACTTTCTTTTATTACATACTTAGGAATTTGGCTTTATGATACCATGTAGGTTACAGCAAATGTGAAAGAGAAAATGTCTGCCGCGACAGAAGAGGTCAGTGATAAATCAATATGACAATCTCACTTCAGTTCAGTATGCACCATACTGTTGTTTGAGTGAAGTTTATTTGCTTTGTTGGAATTATTGATAGATGAAAGAGAGTTTCAGACTAGGAAAAGAAGATACTTCAAGTTACAGGGATGGCTCTCGTGAAACTTCAAAGACTGAGTACGCTAAGACATCGTCACATTCAGATGACAAGTCACAAGCTAGCACAAATGGCTATACATTGTTTAATAAACTGAGGTCAACACTTTCATCTGGTTCACCCATGGTGTCTGATGCATTTGCAAAGTTGAGGGATACTAGAGTCTCAACATTTGCTAAGCAGGGATATGAAATTTTCAAAGATGAGCTAAGCTCTAGCGGTAGCAGAAAGAAGAAAATTCATGCCAGGCATGCTTCTGCTGCAACAGTTGAAAAGAGTACTCGAACTGACTTAGTTATTGTACCAACAAAGAGGTCAGTATTGGGTGAAAAATGGGAAGCACTGAAGAATAAGGTACTCCTGAATATTCATCTCCTTGTTTTCTATTTTAATCTCTGTCTGAAACCCTTTTTCTGCATTAAGATGCGAGGTCATCCAGTCTATAAGAGAGTGAATGAATATACCAAACCTGTCGTAACCATAGGACAAGAGGTACCATCGGAACTTTTTTCTTTCATGAAACTGGAATGCAGTTTTCCCTGTATAAGTGATGTTGTGCATTTGTAAATTTAGGTAGCTGAGGATGTACGAGAGCGATGGGAGACTAGTGACAATCCAGTGGTTCAGAAAATTCAAGAGTAAGTTGCACTCCATTTCATTTATTTGTTTTATTAACACATTGTGTTCTGTGTAAAAAGGAACTACATATGGTTACCAAAATAAACAGGATATTATTGGTGATACATGAATTCATGAAAACTAAATGCAATGATCTCTTTGTTTTGTTAATGTTCAGAATATATCAACCTCTGCTGTTCTGTTGATCTGTCTTTGAACTCCTTGCAGTTTGAATGAATCTATTTTTGAGGAAACTGCAACTGCGGTGTCTTTCAGGGAAATTCGGCAGCGAGACCCGTAAGATATGCGACTTAAAGTTTGAGAATTATAGGATATATCTGAACTATTTCACCATTTTGTTTGCAGATCCTTTTCTTTGCCTGATTTTGTTGCTGATGTTCAAGAAATGATTAAACCTGTTCTTATTGCATATTCAAAGGTAACATCTTGCTAAGAGTAAATTCCCATATTAGACTGGCATTATGCTGTGGCTGAAGGTCCTAATGATAAACATTGTTTTGTAATATCTTTTGTTATATAGTAGAGCTGTAGAACTTCGATTGGAATTACGAAAACTAACGACTATGATATAAAGCTATACACATGAGTTTAAAGCTGCCAATTAACATGCTTTTTAATATATGTATAAAATCATTATCTTATGAGCACATATGATGCTTTCAGGGTGATGTGGAGACCTTAAAAAAATATTGCACTAAGGAAGTGATTGAACGCTGCAAAGGAGAGAGAAATGCTTATGCATCACAGGGCATATTTTTTGACCACAAAGTAGGCACTTCTGTCTTATATTTGACAACATTTCATTTCCTGTAGTTATCTTTTTGTAAACTACACACTGAAACATCTGCTTTCCTACGTAGTAAAATTAGGTCCCATTCTTTAAATTTGGGTTTATTCCTGTGAACTATTTGTTTGTTGTTTCAAAGCCTAAAGGGTCTACTTCCCAACCCAAACTGGTAACTGGGATAATCATTCCTTCCGAAGGGGGCTACTCCCCGAAAATGCCCCCCCCCCCCCCTGTTTACCTATAATCTGATTTCCTCCTTTTAGTCGGGGATTGTACCTGTTGGTACCAGATTCCAAAAATTTGTGCTGGGCTGCTCGCCTTCATAGAAAGGCGACCGGGTCTAAAAATGAAACCCTTTATTTTGAAAAACAAAGGGCCAACCCACATTACTAACTAACGGTGGATAATCATCTTTCTTAGAGGTACTAAATACAACTCCATGAATGAGCAAAATGAAGGTTGCGAACTAGAGAACCTCATGACACGAATAAATTCATTATTTGTGTTGCCTTGCAGATTTTGCACATTTCAGATGCTGATGTAAGAGAAACAAAAATGATGGGATCTGTGCCCATCATTATCGTAGTGGTAATTGGCTAAGTGGCATGTTAAATTTTGAATTTGCCATCTTTGTTGTTTATTCTGCTTACAATTTTTTTTTTTTCTGAAAATGTCTTTCAGTTCCAAACACAGCAAATTTACTGTGTTCGTGATAGGGAAGGACAAGTAACAGAAGGGGGACAGGTAGGCTATCCATTGGGCTATATATGTTGCTTTTGCTGTAATAATTTTTTTTTTTCTGTCGTCATGTACTGGCTGATACATGGTATCTTCGTTGCTAGTTCAGTACTTCAGTGACCTGCTTTAACTGTCGTTCCACTGCCACATCCTTGCTATATAGGATTTAACTAAATAAATGTTTGTTCATTTGGTAATTTTATCTTGCAAAGTATAGGCTCATGGCAATATCCTCATGTCATCATGCACTGTTAGCTATGTTTTCCAAGCTTATACAATTAATAATGGAGCTATAGTTGTTAAGGTAAATAGTTTAAATGGAATGTTGGACATGTACTGTCTACTATAGCATAGACCTTTATTTCGAAGTAAAGTAATTTTCTATTGGTTACTAAGTTGGAAGTTGGACATGTATGGTCATTTCTATAGACCCGAGTAGGTCATGGAATTTTTCGGTAGGATCCTATAATTGCTGAAAAATGTATATAGTACCACTATTAAGGAATAATGCTTAGGTTCTCTTAATTCAAAGGTGGCAGCACATTCCATATTTGTAACAAACAGATAAAATTTTTATTGTTTTGTTGTGCTTGAATTCTGGTAGGACACCATCCAAACTGTCTTTTATGGATGGGCCATGCAACTGATGGATAGTGATGAGGTGCCAGAAGAAGAGTCATATTACCCAGTTTGGCGGTTGCGTGAGATCCAGCAAGTTGGTATCAAAGCTCTTATATAGAGTAGGTCTCTTCTTTTCTCCTCCTATTTCTTCATCTGGATCAGTCATTGCCACTCATGCCTTCACCATTCGTGATGGAAGAGCGTAAGTGCCTAACACTTCGAACTTGTGCTGCTGAACAATGTGATCCTCTCTCGGTGCAAGAAATTTTCCACAAACAGTTCTTATAACATATACTGATGATAGAATTTCTTCTCTCCTGCTGATGTGTACGTAAAGTCAGCTGTTTTTCTTTTCTTTTCCTTTTTTGCGTGTTGGCTGAACTGACTGTATAAGTTTTGTAACAGCAAAATTTTGTCCCTTGTTGGAAAAGAAATGCACCGACGGGTCTTAGGATCGTTTTCTGTATAAGTGATTATTTTGAGGAGAGGCAAAATTACATGTTCAGTAGCTTCAGGGTAGGTTGAATGTTTTCCTAACGGTTGACAGCGGCCTTTTAAATGCTCAAACAAGAAATGGTGTGCTCGTTAACTCGTATACAACAGGTGTGGTTCAAATGACGCAAATTGTCCAGACGACGCTGCTAACTCCTAAGAATTTTTATAAGAACGTTTCGACAAAATCAAGTAATCTCGTTTTCTGTTATTTTGTCACCTCAATAATAATAGTAAATCGATAAAGCCAAACGTGTGTATACGCCGATCCAGTACAAGGATTACACAACGTTAGCCATAATTGCAAACTGGATGTGGTATTTCCTTTCTCGAATTAATACTTTGATTAAATATTATCTACATTTAAATATTTGAGGGAAAAAAAGTGGTATATTAATGGTATTTTGCCCCACTGACCCAGGCCCTAAGAGCAAGTACAATATTAAGCTATAAGTTGGCTATATGTTTGTGTGAAGGAGAAAAATAATGAAAAATAAGAAGAGTTGGTCTCATGCAAGATGTAGCTCTCCATATGCTCCAAGACAAATATATGTGAGAGAAAGAGAGATGAGGAGAAAAATTAGAGTCAACTTTATAGCCTATTTATTATGCATGTTGTCTATAGTTGCCCTTATAACTAACAACTTGGCTATATTGTTAACCTTGTTCTAAGGCATGCCTCGAGAGGTGTGTCAATCCCCCCTCCCACACGATGGGACACATGGTGGGCAGGGAGGGTTGCGGGAGCTCAGCAGGATGAAGCTCGTGGGGTCAATATGGTTAGCATACCTTTTTTCTTCATCCCACATTTGTGAGACGATATAAAAACAAGAACATGCATATTCTTAGTAGATTAAGAAAATCTATTACCTAATTTGGAATATAAATACTACAAACTTTTATGTGTATAAAGATGTTGACTACTATTTCGTATCCAAAATCATATTTATTATATGCCAAAAAACATATTTATTATACCGATACAAACTTTGGCCGTATAAAATTTAGTTGTATAAACCTTTGTCATATAAACTTTAGGTGTGTGTATGGTGAAAAAAACAGATGAACAAAAAAGAAAAATAATTGAATACTATATAGAAAACGGATCTAGAAAAAAAATGTAAGAAAATTGAATCTTGAGACCTCCCGCTCCCCGCGCGCCACCTGTCCGAGAAATGCTATATATGTACATATTTATTGACATACACAAATTCAGTAATCTGGGATTTACCAATAGGGTCTTTGTTAGACCTCCTATTTTGAGGGCTTTAGTAAGGCATTTGTTGGATCTCGTTTTTTAGTCTTAACCTCTCAAAAATCAATTAGAAGCCTTGTTTAGAGTCTTTGATGGAGATGCTCTAAGATAAATATTACATGATAGTCAACCTTTGGTTTAGAGTAAAATACATCGATAATACCATAACTTGCGAGGTATGTGCAGTTTAGTCACACATATTGCAAATTGCTCAAATAAATCATTCATCTTTGTGTTTGAGGTGCAAACTATATTAAATGTTTGCAATCCACCATATTGATCTCTTATACAAATATGGACAAATACGACCCGCAAATAAGCAAACTATCAATATTATCAGCAATAAGTTCAATACAATATAAACTATACCATATTAATTAATGTGTGATTATGTATATTAAAAGCACACATATGGTGTTGCAAGTGAAAACATGGGTTAATTTTTATTTTTATTGGTTTTTTTTACATCCACGTGAGTCATGAGTGACATGTTAAGTCGGCATAACATTTAACTTAATGGAAATACTTCACGTGATATGATTTTTGATAAGATTTACACCCTTGAGATAAGTTGTGTAACTTATTTGAGCAAATTACAAGATGTGTGACTACAGGTGGTACATCTTACTCTTTGGATTATTTTGGTTAATCAAATCCATTTCAAGTTATAGTGAGATATCAAGGCACATAATTACAACGTAAATCCAGCTACCATACACCCCTATGATGAACATTTTTGTCATGCATTCTTATTTTACTACTGCCTCTATTCCAAATAGACCTGTTCAACATGGGCCTGGCCCGGGCCAAAAAAGCCCGAGCCCGGCCCAGCCCGATTATGCGTCGGGCTGGGCTCGGGCCTGAAAAGTGCAGCTCGCTGGCCCAAAAAGTCCGATATTTTTAAAAAACCCCGAAAAAGCCTGGCCTAGCCCGGGGGTCGGGCCGGGCTCGGGCTTTGATTTTTTGCAAATTTATCGGGCCGGGCCGGGCTCGGGCCTAAGGTTTTTAGCCTAAAGCCCGGCCTAAAGCCCGAAAAAGCCCAACTATGAACAGGTATAATTCCAAAATATAGCAATTTAAAAAGGGATTTGATCCCTCCTAAACCAATATATATAGATATAGGGTATAACCTGATACATTATTTTAGGAGAGATCAAATCCCTCTTACCTCTTAGGTTGTTATATTTTGGGACGGAGAAAATAGCTTTTGCAGCATCAGCATGATCATAGTTCAGAACACAACAAAGAATCCAATAGCAACTGCATGCCACGCATGGTTAGATTGGCTAATAATTAACTGAAACATATGTTGATTATTTGCATTGAGATCAAATTACCCAGAAAAAAAAAGAACTCAGCATGCGCAGGTTGGACACGATTATATAAATATAATGAAAAATCTGACCAACTTAATTTCCCTTGGCAGGCTTTGCCGAAGTACAGGAGATGGAGGCTGCTCTCTCTATTGGGCCTTAGAATGAGCAGCCCAGTAATCACGGGCAGAGGAGTAATCGATGAAAATGACGGTGTCGACGGTATGCATGGTAGGAGTACGGAGTATTAGAAAACCTCAATACTGAACCATAGATTTATAGATTATTATCGCCAGCTATCAGCCGATGTCGTGAGTACGTAAGGCCAACCTGACGACATGCAACAAGATGTACGGGAAAGCCTCCACACCAAACTCAACTGAGCAGCCAACGACCCCGTTTATCCGGCAACCACCGTCAACTGATCGTGCTGCGTGACCGGGCAGTTTTGTGATGTGGAAAAGCCTCTGTGGCCCATTACTCGGTAAATAGTCTCAGAACAACTACAGTTCTATCACTCAGTACATGATGACAATCTATCGTCTGAAAACTCAAAGTTTCTCCGCGGGGAAAGCTCAAAGCCGCTAAATTTGGTCAAGATTTGCTGCACTGCCTGCACATGCTGCTGCGGCCGTTGACAATGCTGCCGATCCATCGTCAGGTTCCGTCGAGCCCGAGACAAAAATAAAAGGCCAAAAAGGTCGGAATATCTTTAAATCGAAGTCATGCATGCGCAAAGTTTTGATCCATTAAGGCCGGCCGGCTCGTCGATTAACTAATCAATCTATTGGCTCCCACGTTGGAGTCGATGTGGGAGGAGGACCCAGCAGTCGTGATGACCACTTCTGCACTGAACTGAACTGCATATCTTTGATGAGACAACCAATAGATAGCAAGATTTCATTGATGTGCAGCTAAATGTCATGCTTCTCCATTAGCAGTACCGTGATGGTGAAGGCAAATCCAACAGGCAACAGCAAGCAGCAACCTTGATTCGTTCGTACCCTATGCTCACATCAACAAACCTGTATTGGGAAGCATTGTGTTTGTGGCTGAGTTCTACTACAATACCTGTTGATTCTGTCAAATTTTGGCTGAGGTTCCAGCCTTCCAGGGTGGTTATTTAATGGCTCTTAATGCATTGACCGTTGACTACAAACTAGTGCCGGTTCCAGGTTAGTAGTTCCAAACTTCCAACCCAGGTCTAGTCTTCTGAAAGAGTACAACTGAGGTCACTGTCAAGTACTGTATTTGTCTGAAAAATCATGCCTTCTTCCTCGAAACTTTGCTGCCATTTCAGGGCAGATGAGCCATTTCAGGGCAGATGCAGGTACCTCCTAGTCGGCTGTCCTGATATCGACTCGACGGAAAAAATAACTACTGCAAGTTGTGTCACTGCAATATGATTTCCTTTTGAATTCAGAGTCGACAGATTCTTAGAAGAGGGATATGTCGATTTCAGGCTAGAAATGGGTCTACTGTTCAGTTTTTTTTTTTTAAAAAAAAACCGATCTAACGTTCAGTTTGGCCCTACTCGTAGTGTGCTAGCTCATTGTTTTATAAGTTTACAGAGGGAAAACAAAACGAAACGTTTGTTTAATCGTCAAAAGCAATAGCGAAACCACTTGGCAGCTCAGCTAGACACAACAACATCACCACGGAGCATATGCGTATCTTTATGCCTGCCAATGCCGTGAAATCTCCCCAATACCTGCAACTATAAAAAGACATTATTGAAGTACGACGTCATTGGTTCTCATTGTTTACAGATTGGCCAATGAGAGACGATGAACAATAACAAGTTGCTCCTGTACAAATTGCCCATAAATACTATCTTTATATCGGTTGTTGAGACTTTGAAGTCGTCCATGAAGTAATCAAGTTAAGAGGCGGTCTTTCATGACGACATTACCAAAAAAAGAAAAGTAACCTCGCTTATCAAATGAAGCTCTCGTCAGATTTTTCTTTCAAAAAAAAAAAGGCTCTCGTCAGATTTCTTAGCACTATCAATCTTGTAATTTCACTAAGCCTCTTGAATTTATTTTCTCAATTTTGAATGACCTTTGCTCTAGAATTTTCTATAAACGTACACGTCTGCTTCAGACATAGAATTACCGAAATCAACTGGAATTCCGGAAGGTTTATATTTGCTTTATAGAAGATCCATTTGAAGTTTCAGATGTCTTTGTTCGGAGCATGACGTTAATTAATGGCAAGTTAAAAGCACTGGCTGTTAAGCAAAGAAGGCAAGCATGCCGTGCAAATTATGACATATCATAGTTCAAGGCACGTCAAGGATTTCGTTTTCTTGCCAATTTAATGCAAGTTACGAACTTTCGATCAAACAGCTAGTGTACTGCTAATATTATTACTCTCGCATGTTCTTTGCGTGTTTTATTTCAAGGAATCGTCATAAAGCTAGATATGATCTTTAGATTCTTTACCAAACAAGCTAGTGATACTGCGGCAAGTTGCTCTTGCAAATTGCATTAACACATGTAGTAGTAGATTTGAAATGCACTCATCCTCTCGATACAAATCATTAAACTTGTGCATCAAACATGGTTAGGAACACCTAATTGCGATCCACAAACCATGAAATTCTCAAACTCTGTTTGTACTCCTGCTCTATCAATAAAAAAAGGCAAAGCCTTTGCCCTTGCTTCAAAAAAACTGTGTGAATTGAATAATATTACCGCTCTTTTTTTCCTTGGGGGAGATTGGATTTCAAATACATCTGGAGATATTTTTGTGATCGATCTCAATCAATGTCGAGGGATTGTGATTGATGGCGAATTGGCGAGAGTATGTGAGGGGTTGTTAATACTCAATCATGCAAACGTCGATCGATCATTCTTTCTGTGCAAGCAATTCTCACCGCTTCACATGATCATGCCCCTAACTTATCATGTAATGGATGCTCCTTCGAAAGCACGAACTTCTAAAATGTTTAGCTAAAATCACTTCGATGTCTCTTACGAACTTTTAAGTTTCTGCTGTAAAAAAGCTCTATCGTGTGAATCTAGTCCTCGGTTCCAATGCATGAAGTCCCTCTATCCCGCTTGCCAACTCATTTTAGTAACTTGTTACTTTGACTGAGGTAAATATGGTAAAACTGATTTCAAATTTACTCCATATACAGGAGGACTGTAAGAAAAAACATGTTTTTACCAGTAGAACTAGACCCCACGTACCATACTATAATTTCTTATTTTCTTTTTTAAAAAGTCTTGCCATGCCGTATCATAAATTTACCACTCCGTATCTTCTACTACTAACCGTGACACAACAAAAATCACTCAAATATTTAGCGATCATAAAGTCTCTCTGACCACAGGTCCCACCTGTCATCCACCAGCACCCGTAGGCAAACAGGTCAGCGTACCACCGAGTGTACCGCATCGCACTGAAATCGCAACTGAACCCACCAGATTCAAACGGGCAGACTCAAAATCGCGATTTAAACGGCATGAAAACGGGTGAAAATTCATCGCCCCGGCCGCGGCCGGGCCCGTGAATCCGTGACCCAGAATCAATGCCCGAATAATTGCTGCCCTCCGATTCAAACCCCCCCACCGTTGGATCCAGGTCTATATATATATAACAGTAAAAAAAGGCAACCCCCACTTACGTCGGCACACGTCACGCATCTGGAAAGAAGGCGGCGGCTCGACGCGAGGCGAGGAGGATAAAAATCCACCGCGGCCGTCGTCTTCCTCTCCTCGAAGGAAGCTAGTGTGATTCTTCTTCCCCCTCGCCTCGCGGGGCGGGGGCCGGAGGAGGAGGAGACGGGGAGGATTCGCCGTCATGGAGAAGGCTAGCCACCATCACCACCTGATGATGAACGGCGGCGGCGGAGGAGGAGGAGTAGGGAAGAGGAGGGGGGCGGGGATTGGGGGATTGCAGAAGCAGAACTCGTGGTCGCCGGACATGGAGAGGGACGAGGCGTGGGAGAGGAGGAGGGGGATGAACAAGGGGGGATTGTTGTCGAAGACGGCGCTGCGGCGAGTGAGGAGCGTCACCGACGACGACCTCGACGAGCTGCGCGGGTGCATGGATCTCGGGTTTGGGTTCGAGGCTGGGTGTCCGGTGTGCGGCGCCGGGAGGAGTCGTCAGCTCGTGGAGACTCTCCCCGCGCTCGACCTCTTCTACGCCGTTCACGGCGGCGGCGGCGCCGGTGAGGTCTGCGCCGCCGGGAGCCCGTGCTCTTGCGGCGCGTCCTCATCGGAGGCGTCGTCGGAGGAGTCGCCTCTCGGGAGCCCCATGTCCATACTCTCTCCTGGTACGTCACGTGATTTGATTTTATTTGATTTGATTGGATATTCGCATATGCTGCTTTTTCATGATTACCAATCTAGTAGCTGTTTGATTAAAACACGAACAGCAATCTCCTAGATACAGAGCACCCGTGAATACGTGTGATTAGTAATTTGATACTCCTAGAACAGCAATCTCCATGATTACCAATCTTCTAGTTGCTCATTAGAACACGAACAACCCTGACAGATTGAGAGGCCAATAGGCCATATCTCATAGATGCAGAGCACGGAGCACCTGTCAATATTACAAAAACAGAGATGTTTTTCGGTGACGTGATTTTGGCCTCAATGTTTTGTGTATTCGATTGTTTGTTAATACTTTGGTTTTGATTTGGATTCTGATCGTGTTTGTTTGATGGATGCGGTGCAGGTGACCCGCCGGAGACGGTTAAGATGAGGCTGAAGCAGTGGGCGCAGGTGGTGGCGTTGTCCGTGCGCAACCGCCACTAAACTCGTCGGCGGCGACGACGACGACGACGTCATTGACCTCTCTCTTTGCATCGCATCTCGAGAAGGGGAAACCAAAACTAGATGGAGAAGAAAAGAATATCCCTGCCTCAAACGCGTCGGACGCGGAAAGGAAAAAATGAATTTAGGGTTTGGTGGGCCGCCGCCTTCCACTTTCCGGCCGGTTCCTCCTCTTCCTCTATCTTGAACCGTTCCAACTCGATTAACATTCTGTTATAAAATATCATTCAGATATCCTTTTACTTTAGCCCAATATCTTTGCTTGTTTCCCTAATTCAGAGCTTATCATCACCAATGTAAATCCATGAGGTAGATTAGTTTTCATAAAAGTTTTCTTTGTTTCAATGATTATTTGCTCTGAAATTAGACAAAAAAAAGAAGAAAATGAACATGCTAAAGCAATTAGCAGTTCAGTGCCCATCACCAGTGACTGCCCTGCAAGTCTGCATGGTGACAAAAGAATCTGGGACTAGAGGAGGCTAGAGCTGAAAACCTGAAATTCTTCTCAGAAAAGCAGAGACCATGAAGAGCAGCCTGAAATTGAGTTGATGCAGGCTCTGCATCATAATGTCATTCTTAAATCTTAATCATCATCAACATCGGTGTGATGTGCAATTGTGCAGTGCGTTTTACGGAGAATTGTTTGCGTGGGGTGGGGTGGTCAGGACAGGCTGTGGTCCGGCTGGCCAATTGGGTAGATAGCAAAGCAAAGGGTGGATGCACGCAGACGCAGGCAGGCACGTACAGTTGGGAGTCCCTGTCTGTCGTTTTGGCACGGCGCGGTCTTTAGCTGGTACGGCCTCTCGTTTCGTTTCTTTCTCATCCCCATCACGCTCGTCAGGCGCGTTACGGCGGCATCACGGTAAAAAAAAAAAAAGAGCAGTGACACAGTCTCGCCGTGCAAGTTCGGTAGCAACCAACCGGGGAGGTCAAGCTTGTGCAGTGCAGTGGGAGGTGTTTAATTTGGGAATTGATTCAGCCTCTTTTTGAATCGCAAGGGAGCTCGTCCAGGTACATATGCGTACAGCTCCTCCTCGTGCCCTCGTGGCCTCGTGGTAGCTTAAGCTTACCCTAGAATTGAAGGGCTCTGTCACTTTTGCAAGTGTTGACAGCGCGCAGCGAGTGGCACGCTCGTGTGTCAACTACATGTGTCTGTCTTTTCCTGTTCTTCTAATGATTAACCGCGAGCGAAGCGAGTGATTTCGACTGTAATCTCGTCCGGTTGCTCTCGACCTTCTTTGAGAATTTAAGCCCGATTGACTGATATGTTCACCTTTGTTGTCCAATGTTGCTATTGCTACTACTCCATTGGTGAAAGAATCATGAGATGCTTGTCCAGATTCTCCAGGAAAGCTACTTTTGCTGAGGTGAAACTGAGATGAGTTGTCTCCCAGGTGCTGCACGTGTTGGGACAGCGAGTTGGGATCAATTCCTTCGAGTAGGATGGCCATGGCCACGACAGACAGCAACAGGAAACGGCCCAATTCGTGTCACGTTACTTGGCCGTGGTCGGCCAGCCAACATCGCCACGCACTTCCACCTCCACCACATGACCAAAGTGCCCCACATTCTCAGGGTGTTATCATGATAAGCATTGCGTTTCTCACAAATTGGGCACAATGTTATGCACAGCTTAGTGCCATGGTCAATATAAACTGAGATACATATGATCCAAAATGGCAATAAAAGTACAGGATAGTAACACCAACATAGCATCCTATAGCTGCAAAATACAATACAGGTATCTTGGTTAAATAGTATTACATACAATGCTCTACTCACTTGGACATAGGCACAAACAATTAAAACCTATCTTTCTCTTTCCAGAGGATTAGCTTGTCCGCTCTAACAGACAAGCCCACGGACTAATGGTTGGTGTACAAGGGCGGATCTAGAGATTCTGAACTAACCTAGTACTATATTCACTGCTCACTTTGAAAACACTGTATTCTAGTTACCGGTAACTAGGCCTTCTGTTTCGATCACCATGGACCAGTTAGTGTCCTCCGCAGGCAAATTCTCTTTGTCGTTGGTCCAACTTGTCGTGTAATTCTCTCTAGAGCCTGCAGAAAAAATTAAAAATACAATTTTAGACTTTTCTGTTGTGGTGTCTATGAAATCAGAGAGGAAAATATCAAACTTGGAAAAGGAAAGCTTAGAAATTTCTGTCCCAAATTACCAGCAACAATTGTCAAACTTCTCCCTTACAATAAGATGGCAGGAAAATAAGGAACCCCTTTCTAAAGTCATTAAAACCCAACGGAAGATAACACGAACTGAGACACTATTTTTGTATCTAATGGATCATATCCTTTTGTACAAGCACATAATCTATTTGCAGTAGAACATTTTTTCTACTGATAGCAGAACTCATAAATCAACGGAAACCATAAAGCATTAATTTCCCTTTTTACCAAAAGACAATCAAGAGTTGTGAGACAATGTTCTTTTCTAGACAGGAGTCTGAAGATATGTCAGAATACAGTGGTCCGTTTTGGCAACCCTATGTGCGGAAATAGGAATGCCAAATGCTTATGTTACATACTACGTGTTAGTTAGAACAAAAATTCAGTAGTTCCGTTTTGCAGTAACCTCAAAAAAGTTTGATGATTCTAACCATTTATGGCACTCCCTTAGCTTCTGTGCACATAAAAAATAGTGGTGTAAGATGCAGAAAAACTCTATGCTGCTGAGGGTGTGCGCCTTGAAATTCTAGCTCTAAATCAAGTAATGAACTCACGAATATCAAATCACTTGAGAGCATAATCCTTTTCTTAGAAGATTGTACAGTGATTGGGCTAAGGAGGCCTACAGAACATCATGTTGAGATATGTTTTAAATTCATGTAAAGTTCAGTAAAAATTTCAGTTAAATTGATTTTAGCAAACAACATAGACGGTTTGACGATTGGAGATGGAATATGCTTTAATTTTGTTTTTGGTTGGATAGAAAACATAATATAAATAGTTATCCTCTCATAATTTTCAAAAGTGCTATGTCGTGGAGAATACAGTTATACACCAGTATGAATGGGTGCAAAATACTTGTAGTTTTGTGAAATTTACTCATATATAGAAGCTAAACAAATTCTTTATGAAATTGACCATAATATTTGCTAGCCTTTTGAATGCTGTACTTGGTTAAAACTGTGTTACTGTAGACGAAAGGCCATTTAAACAATTATAATTCAACAATGATGGCAGTTGACTGATTAATTTAAAGAATTTCTTTAATCAGTTTAAGCCGCTTAAATCCTGCCACATAACCCCTGATGTAGGAAACTAAAATCAATTACATCAACATCAGTCCTTGCCACATTATTTATTCATTTCTTCCCCCAGCTTTCATCATTGCTTAAATCTCATGCTATAAGGTAACAGTGTGAAAGCCAAAACTCAAGACCAATAGCTATCAATGAGAACATAATGTTTCCCATTCAAAAAAATGTATCAAAACCACAAATTCGCTAAGATGCACACAATGCATTACAAGTGGAAAGTAATTATAGAGCAAAACATGTGTACGATACTGACAGATTAGGCTGTAATACTCATATAATGTCACTCGCGGGTTATAGGAATGCTTTTTAAAGAGATTTTTTTTTAAAAAAAAACAAGTCAACCATCAGTAAAACAGAGCATGTTTAGGTTGTGCAGCTTCGTTTTGTTTCCTTGTTCACGACATTAATAAGCAAAACTAATGCATATCCAGAGCAAAAGGATTTTTTCCCCCCAAGATAATCAAATTACCTCATTCTTTTGTTGCTCCAACATTTCCTCCTGCAATTAGAAATACATAATTAATAATTTCACATGATAAAGCATAATCAGATAAGCAGAGTAGCAATTAAGTTGCATGATAAGCTATGTATATTACCCTACAATTCATAAACGAAATATCTTGGACCCAGAAGGCAAGCAGACCAGCAGTCCATAATCAAACTATTTAAACAGGTGAAACTGGATCTGACTTTGATTAGTCTGTACCATGACTTTGGTTCTGTATAGAACCAATTTTCAATCGTAGACTATTTTCATGGTAATTTGTCAGTTTAGAACTAACTTTCAATTTCATGTGTAGACTACAAAAGCAAGGGGCCACACTAGAGTATACAGTCAATATAGAAAACAATATATGAATTTTCTATTTTGGTGAGAACTTCACATGGTCAAATGCTCTGGAGACTACTGCTAGAACCTAAATGGACAGGTGGTGAACTGGTGATAAGTGAGAATAACAAAACCACAAATACACACACAAAAAGATTAAAGTGGGGATAAACAGAAAGCAACAGCTCACAAGTAAATAAATAATATGCCATCATTTGAAGTGCAAATGCTTCTTTGGAATTCCAGACATTTATAACATTAAAGGTTACCTAAGGTTACTAAATAGTTCAACTCCGCAAGAAGTATTTCTACATTAAAACGAATAAAACTCAAACTAGAAGTGAAACAGAACATAGAGTGCACCTGCTTTTTCTGGAGGTCCTCGTTCAGCTCTTTAAGTTTCGCCACCTCAGCTTCCAATTCCATCATATAGGCCTGCTCCATATCAGGAAGCACAAATTAATTGCACAAAATCTGACAAAACATTTTAGAACATCAACAGCAAGGAGAACAAGATATATTGTAGAGACGGCAGTTTGCAAACCTTGCTTCATACTAAATACAAAAGAGATGTATATAGCGTGTATACTAATTAAATTTCAGTATGCCAGAACCAATATAGCATAAAATTTATATGAGGCACATATCCTAAAGCTAATTATTTAAAGATGTAACAGGATTGGATATAAATCTATCAGCATGACGATAAACATTTCTCATAGTTACTGTTTTTGTCAGTTGCCACGAGAAAATAAAAAAAAAGGAAAGGGAAAAATATATGTGCTTCACAAGTCAATACAGGTTAGCAAGCAAGACAATTTGATAAGTACTCGTAAATGTAAACACTCTAGTACCAACCAAAAAAAAAACAAAAGATTTTTCACCTGTTTCCTCTGGCGCGACCTCGCGGCAGACTCCCTGTTCTTGATCATCCGCCGCTGCCTTCTCTCGACTACCTTCTCGATGCCGGGCGCTTTTCTCCCCCTCAATCCACCATTAAAAACGTACGGCACCGGCGATGGCGAAAGCGACGACAGATCGCCGCCTTCCATCTTGCCGAATCCATTCGACGAAACCGGCCTCACCGGCGAAAGCAACGGAGCGGCGCCACCTCCTCTTCCTCCCGTGACCAACCCATTTCCCAACGAGAGCGGAGGCACGATCGGAGCAAACACATTGCTCTCACCGAACAACACCGACGGCGGCTGCTGCTGCGGCGGCGGCGGCGGCGGAGGCGGTGGTGGCACGGCCGCCGGCGCCGGCGCCGGCGGCACCGACATGTCCTCCCTGACGACGCCGGCGCGCACGAGGAACTCCTCCAGCGTGATCTCCCCAAGCGTCTGCTGCCGCTGCGCCTGCGCCTGCGCCTGCGCCTGCGCCAGCGCCGGCGGGGGCTCCGCCGCCGCACCGCCGCCAAAGCACATCATGTCGCGCCAGACCTCGTCGACGGTCTTCTGGCTGAGCGTGCGTGGGAGGGTCAACGACCCCTGCCTCTGGACGGCGGCGGGCTCGCCGACGGCGTGCGACTCCTCCGCCGTCCAGATGCTTCGGAGGAGCTCGTCCATGTTCATCGACCCAAAATCCTTCCCGACCCCTCCCAACGTCGTCTGGAATTCGTCGAACGTCAGAGAGTACACCGATCCCTGCCTCGCCAGCGGCAGCGGCGTCATCGGCGGCAACTGCTGCTGCTGCGGCTGCTGCTGCTGCCTCCCACTCCCTCCCGGAAAATCCATCCCCAATTCCCAAAATCCCCAACTCAAACTCACCCAATCAATCCAACCAATCCCAAATTCCAAAATCCAAACTCGCGACGGGGAGCAACGATCCCGCCTGCTTCCCTACAACGAGAACGGAATTGAAACTATAGGAGGGATCAAGTGGAGATGTGGAGCTCTGCTGTTGGTGGGGAGCTCTGCGGCGAGTCGAGGAGACGGACAGGTGTCGGCAGAGAGGAGCTGTGTGGGGTGCGTTTAAAACGCCGGCCACGAGAGCGACGAAATGACGACCACCTCCAATCTCGATTAGTGCGTGCCGGGTAATAAAGTAGTATACTCTCTCTCTTCCCTTTCCGCTCCGCGCACACGGCGATCCACCACTCGTTACATCGCGTGGTTGGGGTTTTCGCGGTGGGGCCGTGATGTCAGTGGGGCGGGGTAAAGTTGGGGTGGCGTGGTCGAGTGGGATAAGGTTTTTTATTCGGGTTTGGTTGGAACGCCGGGCTCAACGTGGTGGGACCCGCTCGGGTTGTGCGGGCGCCGGGACGCGAAACGTGGCAGCCTCCGCACGACGCTGACGGGTGGCGACGCGACGGGTTAACCAATTGGAGGACGCGAGGTGGGTGCATCTGGGTGGGTGGGGTGGGACAGGTGGACGGCCTGGATCGTGGTGGAACCACCACCAACCAGGCAATCAGCCGTGTGACGGACGCGGGCGCGCGAGCCGGAGCGGATCGCGTTGGGCCGGGTGGTGAGATGTGATGTGCCGTATTGGGTGAAAATCCGAACGCGAATTGGGCTGTATTTTGTCTTTTTATTACTCTCTGAATTTTATGATGATACTTTGCATATGTTTGTGGTACTATCAGAAAACATATATATTTCCTTTCAAAAAATAAAACATATATTTTTTTTCTAATTCTTCAGTGATATTTCTTAGTGATGTGCACGGGAAGTCTGTGTCACATGATAATCCTCGTAGCTATGTGTTTCTTTAGATTAAAGCCAATTTACTCCACCAAAATTTTTGCAAATTTAATATTATTATATGGATGTTTGGTTTGATGTCAAATTTTGCCCATACTAATACAAAAATCACTATGACAGATTTTATAATACCAAAACCTGTCAATATTTTGGTTAAGGCAAAATTTGCTTTCAAACCAAACAAGCCCTATATACCCTCCTCTTCATCGTCCATTGCCAAATTGCCAGTCTGCGCAGTATGCCGCCCTGAGTCCAACCATCCTGGCAGACTGGTATCCGACGACGGTGGCCGTGGACGGGCTACGCTCGAGCACGACCTCATACCCATCCGACCATCCCTCCATCCCGGGCGCCATCACCTGCCAGAATAGCCCACCGGCGCACGGCCCTCCCCCGCGCGCCGACGCGTACACCGCGTCGAACACCCTGCGGAAGTAGGCGTCCCTCGCCTCCACCGTGTACCCGCTCGACCGCGCCGACCACCCGAACTCCGTCACCACCAGCGGCTTCCGCAGCAGCCGCGCCGCGTCCCGGATATGCGCCGCCATCCATCTCCTCATGAACTCCACCTGCTCGTCACTGCTCGCGCCGGGGAGCCTGTGGATGTGTTACTGTTAGTTGGGTAGCTTGATCGATTTGGGTGTGGTATGGTTAATTGGGTTGTTGTTGTTACCATTGGTCGGGGTAGGAATGGATCGTGGCGAAGTCGACGGTTGGGATGAGGTTATTGGCGATGAAGTCGGTGCCGACGGTGTGGCCTGCGTTGAACTTCTTGCGATCAGGCATCGACTCGCCGTAGAATCCTTCGAGGCCGATCTCCACCATGTGGTTCGGGTCCAGGGATTTTACGTATCCAGCCATCTCCGTGATCCATGCCTGCACAAATCGATGATCAATCATCACAAATTCTCCACACATCTTCTCAGAATGTACAGAAACGTAGGACTGAACTGCGTGCACCTGTAGGGTTTTTCCAGAGAGGTCACCCTGGCAGCGAGGCTCGTTCATGAGCTCCCATGCAAAGATGGTCGGGTCGTCTTTGTACGCCACTCCGGTTATCTTGTTAACTCTGGTCAGGACCGCCTGTTACATTTGGGCATGTAAGGGTCAAATTGAGAGAACCTGATCATGTCGCAACAGATGTTTATGATCATGTCGCAACAAATGTTTTTTCAGCTTAAATTGGCAGCTAGCGCGGCGGATGCACATGCCTTGACATGGTTCTTGTAGAACCGTTTGGTGACGTCGCTGGTGAAAAATTCATCGTCGGAACCCAGGTAGTGGCCTTGATCTCTAGCCCACTGCACGTACTGCTTCTTCCCACCGAAACCTTCCCAGTTGTTCACCAGGCTCAGTATCAAATACAGCCCACGTTTCCTTGCTTCGGCTATCACAAAGTCTAGTCCCTGTAGAATCACACGGCAATTCCACATTGTTATCCGAGATGGCCACACGATAAAACCATGTACGCCACTAGCTGACTACACAGTACAAACGTACTCCCTTTTGTATCATATTAATACGTCCTTTCTAAAATATATGATAAAATATATGATATTATTGGTCTTTTTGACTGCATGTCTTATTCAAATACATTATATAACTATTATATTTTTTTTACTATGATTTGATTTATTATTAATGTATTTTAAACATGACATATAGTCTGCGTATTTCAAAAAAAAACTTTTTGAATACAACGCACGGTCAAAACGTATAAAAAATATCAACAACATCATATATTTCGGGACATAGGGAGTATAAGTCGTTTTGACTTTGTTCACATTTACTTTGACCAAATTTATACACAAATGTACCTACTACCTAGATATGACATATCCAGTAGAAATAACTTTATTTTGGGATGGAGGTAGTAACATATATAATAAAAAAATAATTTGATTAAATATATTTATATAGTATAATTATTTTGTGCTAAAATGTTAATGTTTAAAAGAAAGTTGCCTCGTATCTGATACGGAGGATGTACGTCCGTACATACCATGAACATGTCCTCGTTGTACACGCCTGGAGATTTCTGCAGCGGCCGGTATCCGCCGTCGCTGAACGCCCACGTCCTCACCAGCGTCGCGCGGAGGCGCGCCGCCTGACCGAGCGTGGCCGCCGCCTTGCTCCGGTCGGCCGGGTCGGACGCCATGTACATGAGCCAGTACGCGCTGAACCCGTTCGAGTAGAACGGCCGCCCGCCGACCGTGAACCGCGTCCCGCTCGCCCTCGCGAATCGCCGCCCGTCGACGACTGCCTCGCCGGCGTGGCCACCGTTCGGGAGGACGGCCGCCGCGATGGCAATGGCGACGGCCAGAGTTGGCAAGATTAATACTCGCCGTTTGCTACCCATCTACGTACGGATTGTGTTCGCGATCTGCAAAAGCTAAACAAGGATGGATGGATGGATGGATGGTTACAGGTAATCCAGTTGATATTACTGCAGTGATCACGATCAATCACTATTCACTACGTAGATGACTAGATGCGTACTGCCGTTGTTGGGCATGAAATGCTTATACATATATATTGATAGATGGCTATAGGAACATGACATTGACCATGGCTTTTCCTGTGCTGGCGTACGAAGGTAATCTGTTCAGGTGTAGCTATATAATCAATGACATGAAACTAACTCTACAGATGAGGCATTGAGGCTATTCGAAGATATTATCGTGTAGGCTATATATAGTATGGATTTTGATGGAACTAACAATGCAGATCGAAAAGATCGCTAATCCTAATTGGCGTTAGTGCGCTGGCGGCAATCGGGTTTTTAATTACCGATCCCGATCACGTACCGGCATCTCCGATTCTATGAGGCTAGGTTTCGATTGAGTTACTTACGACAATGCGAAGGAGAGGAAAACGGAACGCATCTTTCTCTGTTAGTAAATCCCACGCCTGGAATTTGTTTCCATTTAATTCAAATCTAAATTTGTTTCCATTTACAATATTTTTCTTTTTATTTGAAGGTTTAATTTCTTTTTATCTCAGCCATCCCTGTTTACACACTGATGGCTATTGATCCCCCTAAATGGGTGCTCAAGGCAATTGACAAAATCAGACGGGGTTTTCTTTGGAGAGGCAGCGCGGAGGAGGCAAATGGGGGCAATTGCAAGCTTGCGTGGCCGAGGGTCTGCGCACCAAAGAGGTACGGTGGTCTGGGCATTCGTGACTTACACCGCACTGGGGTCGCTCTACGTCTCGATAGATTTGGTTGCAGCGCTCTAGCACTGATCGTCCATGGCAAGGTCTGCCATTGCCAATCAGTGTAACCGAAAGAGATATTTTCCATTGCTCAACCAGGTGGAACATTGGCAATAGTCAGGGAGCACTTTTCTGGCAAGATAATTGGCTTGATGGCAAATCAATGAGCTTACTAGCTCCCGGACTACACAGCTTAGTCCCGGCCAGAATTCGCTCAAGAAGAACAGTGGCTGAGGCGCTCACAATTCGGCAATGGATCAGGGATTTGCGGGGCAGTCTGCATATGCAAACTATCCTGGAGTATCTGCATATCTGGGAGATCCTATCCAATGTACAATTGGACGGCAATGCCACTGATGAGATTATCTGGCGTTGGGAGGCATCTAGAAGCTTCTCAGCAAAATCTGCTTATAATTTCCGGTTCATAGGAAGAATGGACATGGCTGGCTCGAGCATGCTTTGGGGCTCCAAGGCTCCACCACGATGCAAATTCTTTGGCTGGCTAACTCTGCATCGACGCTGCTGGACAGCTGGCCGGCTCTTCCGTTGCGGGTTGTTGGACAACATCGCATGTAACTTGTGCGATCAAGCTGAAACCGTGGATCATTTGCTCGTCGGCTGTGCAGAATCAAAACAAGTCTGGTGGCTCGCTTTGTCAGCCCTGAAGTTGGAACATTGCATGCCAGTGGGAACGCAACCGACGGGTGTTCGACGGTTTGACGAAACGGTGGCCAGAGGTGTTCGAAGGAATGTCGCCGAAGCGAAGGAATGGTGCTTGGCCAGGAGATCAGCGCTTCTGTAGCTAGTTCCTCCCTTTTCGTTTTTGGTCGTTTAATCGGTTGCGAGATATATCCCTATGTACACCCGCCACGGCTTCTAGCAAAACCTTCTATTCCTCAATCTTAATACAAATAATGCATAATTCTTATGCGCGTTCCTGAAAAAAAAAAAAGAAGGTTTAATTTCATCATCTTATCAGATTCAGGCCGCGACCCCGATTCTGGTTAAAGTCTGAACTTGAACGGAAATAACTCCAAAATAAAAGAGCAATAAGAATCCGTTCTGTATTTTTTTTTCAACATAAATATGCATGCCATTCAGATCAGTTTACTTTGCAGTTTCATTCAGATGTTGGCATGATGGAATAAATTCCAGCTCCATATCGGTGCTGGGCGAGTAAGGTAAATCTGAATATGTTATCACAGAACTATAGGCACCACAGATTAGCCTCGCGGATGCCTGAACAGAACCGCGCAAGCTTCAAAGAGCAAAACAGAAGAGAAGGGTGCATGACTGCAAGCTGCAGTCGTAGCTTGCAGTTTCTCATAATTAACCTCATTCAATACAGTACCAGTACATGGACCCAAGGCTTGCACTGCATATAATCCCATGGGAAATTACATATCAATCAGAATGAGAACCAGGCAAATCTGGTGGTGACTAGCATAAAGCTCTCGAAGGAGCTTCTGTTGGGTGTACAGAGATTGTAGGCACAGAACAACAGAAGCAATAGCCCACGAAATTAACTACAATAGTAGACTTTGCTCGATCACTGATTTCTATTACTCCACTGACTACAAGTATTTCAAGCTGCATAGCAAGGAAAACTCTTGACTTCCTGATTAATTCTGATTTGTTGGCTGACATGAGCTGCAACATCCTGAAGATTCATGTGAAATGTTGGTGATTTTTTCTAGTAAAAATGCTCTAGAAATATCAGCCAATTCAAAATGTATAGAACATTAGAGCTAAGCAAAATGCAACGTGAAACTAGCCGTAGGTAACATTACGTTTGCACCAGAACTAGTTTACTACTACACAGAACAAAAACTCACCAAAAAGTTTCTACATCCATTGCTGCACCCACAGCCAATTATGTCGCAACTAGCAAGCATGAACTGTGAAACAACAACTGAAAGATTTGCCCTTTCTCCTCAAGTAAGACGCTTTCTTGGTTTCTCTCACTCCACATTGCTCTTCCCTCACAGAAACTGCACTTCGCATGTCTTGCGCTTTCTTTTGAGCAGTGCGTAGTTTGCCCAATATTCTATCCATTGATGATGACCTTTTCTTTTCTAGCTTCATCTGAAAATACAGAAGGAAGAAAAAGTAATCAGTGATCACACCTTATTTCATCAATAACTTAATCCTAAAATAAAAAATGGCATATAGAAATATCAATTAGACAAGTAAAACATAATGTGATGGTGCAGAAGTATAAAACACTACCTCTAACTTCCGAATTGCTGCCTCTGCTTTTGCTTTCTGCAGATTTTCCCAAGCAGTGATCTTTGCTTCCTCCCTCTTGCACCTTAACAGTAATAAGCTCTCAGCAATAGAACATGTCACAGTTTATGGCCTTAACTAGTAAGTCAAAAGCATCTACTAAGCATTGCAAGAATTCTCTATTACTCCTATTATTTGTCTGGAGCTCTGACATTTCACGGAAGAGTAAACAATAAAGCAGTGCGAGCAATTTTTTCTTCTGTTCAACAGGAAAAACAGGTACAGTACTTGATTAACCGAAAACTACAGGGTAGGGACTGTAGATGAAAAGGCTATTTACAAATGGGTTAAGTGGATATCAAATCCATACATTGGATCTTGTTTACATTGGTCTGGTTTTCTCCCTTATTCATTTCCTCTGCCGCCTACTCTCTGTGTCCCAAAGTTAGGGATGAAAAACAAATGGTTATGTTGTCTTGCCTAGGGTGGAAAACGGACTTTAAGCAAAGTTCAAGGCCTGAAATTTTTTAAAGCAAAGTTCAAGGTCTCGAAATGGACTTTGCCCTCAAATTGAATTCTGTCACATAGTATTTGTTTCTTAAGAAGAAAAATGAGTAAATATCTAAAATATTCACTTATTAGAAGATCGTATATAAGAGCAAAATAGAATTCTGTTTGCCACGTCTAACATATTTCCCACACGGACACTGTGTCTATGTACAAGTATACAGCCAAATCAGCTTCAGCTGAAGTGTAGCATAGACTTCTCTTTCAGGTTTCAACAAAGACAACATCATACTTTCAAAATACAAGTCAATTGAGAATTAGTCACTATGGCACTGATGCAGGATGGGAATACAGGATTGTTATTTACAATGTGTGTATATGATTGTATGTTTGTCTCTAAGTGGTGCAAATTAATTTACAAATAACAAAATGGCAAGCATGGGAAAAAAACTTACTTTGATATGCAGCTTTCTCTTTCTTTTTCATCAAAAGATGGAGCCCGAGTCTCAGTTGTCTTCTTCCTCCACTCAATAATATTTGTTGACCGCCTATCAGAGCCTCGTGTTACATGTCGTTTGGACCAACGGGTCACAGTTACTTGATCATCTACCTGCACATCTCTGACTTCAGGTTTAGGTACATGGCTGTTTGGTTCTTTAATAGGATGTCCGGATGGTAAACTGGAACATGAATGTCTTGCTTTCGGAGAAGACGATATACTGTCATCAGGACTCATTTGTGTGGCAACATCTTTCTTTACTATTGGACTTGAAATAACAGGAGTTTCTCCTCGGAGGCCTTGCAACTTATCATCTGTGGCGGAGGGTACAAAGAATGTTACAAGAAATTTAATTAGCGTATATGAGGAATTGAGGATGCATCTGAAGCTAGTTGATTTACCATAAAAAAAAAAGAAGCTAGTTGATTTAAAACCGTGGAAAATCTCAATACATAAAGATGTCATGACAGTTTTTTTTGTTCACAAATACCTTACTATATCAATATATTCATTTCCTCATTAAAAAAGGTGAAAATAGTATATCCTTGTGCACCCCATCTGATGGCATACGTAGTTATAGAAACCCTTATACGGCGTCCATCTTAATGACGCAACTAGCCTTCTAAAGACATAAGATGACGGAACACATCAGACACGTGAAAGGCCTCAGAACTGGTAAATTTTTAGGATATATGTGTGATGGGCAATTTGGTCTTCTTTCCATCCCTTTGTATGCATTTTATATGTGGTCTTTGCCTAAGTCAATGGTAACAGAGTTCAATCCCCAATTTCGTCCTGAATGTCAAATAGTAAAAACATGATGGTGCAAGCTGATTCAAACATTCTCAAACAATCTATAATTCCACATGTAAAAGCATCAAATGTTCAAGTGTGTATGGAACGTGTGCTCTTGCATGCTTAGAGCTCTGAACATGCTAGATCAATCTTAACAGAATGGACACTTGGATTTGAGTGCCAAGGGGTTGTAAGATTGAAAACTCCACCTTCGTGCTATATTCATTGTATTAGTTGATGAACTTTAGATGCATTGGCATGTAGTAGCATCATGTTATACACGTGTGCATCTTTCTTGTTATAGTATCTCATTGCGAAATGACAGGATAAAATGCAAAATATCATAATGTCATGCAAGCTCACCAATTGCTACCAACTTAAAATCTTAAATGTTGTTAGAAATTTGCCGACACCAAAACACATCACAAAAGCCTGGCAACTGAATTGTCCTATACTCCTATCCCAACATCAATGGAACTCATGCATAAAAAAAAATTTGCAACAAAAACAGGTAAGCTGTTACTTGGATTATACACTACAAAAATGATACACACCGCAAATATATAACAATCGTGCTCAGGAGATCTATACAAAATAATAAATCACATGCTGCAAATAGCAACAGAAATCAGGACACGTGATTAAGACACGGATAAATAAGTGACAACAATGGAGAAGGGAATGCCTTAGTCAAACCTTGTGTAGTTTCTTCTGAGATATTAGCAAAGGCAGATGCTTCCATAAGTGTCTCTGTCCACGCATGTATACTAGCTGATCTCAATATATACGGGTCCTTCTCAGCAGAGTATGATCTGCTGCTGCCATCATCCCCACTTCTACCTCTTCCACTGCTGAAGTCACCATTACGAACATGCTCTGGCATGAGAACCCCAGCAGAAAAAGGAGAATGAGCTGCAAAATTAGCCGCTGCAAGAACACCATCAAAGCAGGGCACAAACGGCGAAGCAGCCGCATAAGCACCCGGTATTCCGGTTGGATGACCAAGCGGACCGCTCTTCGACTTGGGCCGTCTATGGTGAGGCGCCGGGGCAGACATCCTTCCAAGCCCATCACAGGAAACCGGACTCAGGATCCACTTCTCGGCATCCTCCCATTTCGATGGCAGCTTCCTCCCATTGTTGAAAGGAAGCATAACCCCACTACCCCCATACCTCCTATTTGTACCACCTCCCAGCGGCACCCGCTCCGAGCTCCATCCCTTGGGGTACTGCATGGTGCTAGCGCAATGCCGGTGGTAGTTCGGGGTCCCGGGGCTCGGAAACGTGCCTGATCTGCTCCGCGATGATGCCGTCGAGCTTTTGCTCATTCCCCCAATGTTACCCCCAACCAAACACCTCGGTGACAGCAGCAGCAACTCGATGCCCCCGCCGCCAGCACCTCCGCCACTGAGCTCATGTGTGGCCGGTGACCTCAGCACCGCGGCTCCCTCCGCCCTGAGCTGCCGTTGCTTCTGGCACTCTAACAACCAACCAACAGATTCCAACCAAAGTCAGCAACATCAATCACACTCACCACAGCACAAGCAGAACCCGTACATGGGAGAAGAGATTTCAATCACCTCTCAACGAGTGGGAGAATGAGTCACTGACCGCTCCCCTCTCCACCTCCTCGTCGCCGTCGCAGTCACCTCTCCCCTCCTCCACCTCCTCCTCGCCTGCGTGCGTGTGGTGGAAGATGTCAGCTGCGAAAAACGCAAGGCGACAAGCCTAGCAACGTGCAGGCACTGGGATACACACAGCATTACAGCACACAGCAATCCGATCACCCACCCACTCACCTCGCGGTGCCGTGCCACGCGAGGCGTGACTGCCGAGGCCGATGCCGTGCACGCGCAGCAATGGCGAGGGCGCTGGATCTGGATCGGTCACGCCTCGATTCCCCACTGCCGGCTGCACAAACCGCCAAGATAGAGGAAACGCAAGCGTCTCAGCAATCAGCAGTAGTAGTACAAAGCGCAAAAGCAATCACCGAGCAAAGCACCACTGCACAATATTCGCCGCACTAGTCACACCATCGAATTCGAAACAATCGATCCGTAGGGCGGGCGGGCAGGCAGCGAAACGCACCAAAATAGCAATGATAGAAAAGCGACGAAGCGGCCAGGACGCGACGAGGCTTTTGCCTTTTGTTTCGAAATCGCTCCTCCCCTTTTTTTGGCTTTATCTTTGCTTAGGCGCGGTTGGTTTGGTTTGGTTTAATTTGCGGCCACTAACCTACCTCGGATCCCCCATGTGAGCTCGCGACGAGCAAGGCGCGTGCTCGGATTGGATCTATTGACTTCTACCACTAAAATACTCGCGATACAACGACAATGCGGAGCCGGAGGAAGAGAGAGGGTTTACTGCGGCGGCCGCCGGTCGCCTTCGCCGCTGCGGCGGCGGCTTCTTGCGCCGTCGGTCGGCGGCGGCGGAGGAGGAGTCGGGGAACCCTAACCCGGCGGGCTCGAGGCTTCTTCGCATGCTCGCATTCCCCGAGGGAAGCAGGGGAAGAAGGAAGGAAGGAAGGAAAGGAATGGCAAGTGTGCAGAGGGAGACCAGCCCTGGGTTTGTTTGTGGTGTGGACGCGGCTGCCGACGAGTGCGGCAAAGTTTCAACCGTTTTCACACTCACACAGTCACACATGGGCTCCTCCCGCGCTCGCTGCAAGGTGGGCCCACCCACGCGCGCCGCTCGCGTCTGCGGGTTATGGGAAGCGGGTCCCACCGGGTCGGGTGTGGGGTGTGGGGTTTTGACTTGGCGCGAATCTTTTTGTCGGGGGTACAGGAGGAGGAGAGGAGAGAGCGAGTGAACGTGAGTAATCCCCACTTCGGTTTAAACCAGGTCGCTAACACGTGGACACCGGCTGCGTTGTGGCCCCACCTGTCAGTGGATTATCACGTGGGGCGTGTCAGGCAGGCGTCGGAAAGGTGGTGGGCCAGGTGAATACTGGGTCGGGCCCGCTCGATACACTGCAAATCTGTAACAGTGGTAGCGACTTGTGTGTTTTTTTTTTATCGTCGAGGCGAGGGGTGACGTGGGGCTGAGATGATGTTGTGACAGTGTCAGTGCCATGCGCGTGCAATTAACGGTGGCCGCTTCACTGGCCAGCCAGCCATCATGCTTCTCACCGGCTGATTTGTTTTCTCCTCTTCCCCGTGTCGTTTCTTCTGAGTTCAGACCCAGCGTAAAAGGATTCCTTCTTCAGAGTTCAAACAGTTTTTTACTGGTTTTACGGGACATATTCATAGAATTTGGGAATTTTTCAGCTGGAGTAGGAGTATTTTGTGAAGAAAAGTTACTGCTATACATGAGGCGCGTGAACGCATGATCATGATCGGTTCACGGAATGAGGGAGGAGTTAAACATTCTAGGGAATTGGGGAATTATGACACTTGTGCTCGCCCTGTCCCTTTCTCGAGTGACATAAACAGTCTGCAACGCAGCATGGTTGAGCGGTGATGCTTTTAAGAAGAACAGACTCGCGTAGATAATGCGGTAACCACCAGCACCAGGTCGTCAACACGTCCCTGTCTTTTTTTTCTCCAGTTTCTCCGTCAGCGTCGTGTGTAGTTGTTGTTGCACGGGCGTCTTCAGATCTTGATGTCGAACAGTTCGTCCCGGTTACGATGTTACATCGGCTCTCGTTTTGGATCAAGTTGGATTGCGAAAAACGACCCGTCGCTTTGTTTGTAGGGCCGATTGGAACACATGATTGTACTGAATAATCACGGACCAGTCTGTTCGTTGTACGCTCGTATCGTGTATCCAATTACCATCGAGCTCAATTGATGGAGAGATGAGCTGTTCGCGTGCTGTTAGACATCGAGAGACTTATGATCATGCATATGGGGAGATTTAGGAGCAGCAATTTTAGGTAGGTCGTAGACTCCTAGTAAGTAAAAAATCACGTTATGAACAACGTTTCTTTTATACTTGTACGGGAAATTATGATGCTGGTTAAGACCTCACTGGTAGGTCGAAGAGATCATAAGTTATAAACATGAAAGCACTTGTTAGATAGTTGAAGATGGAACACGATGGGTGATGGTTGAGCTGCCGGAATCCGATTTTTGAAGATGAGATATTTATTTTGGATGAAACAATGGGTGACAAACAACTGGTTTTTCAACAAGATGTACCAACACCTATTGGAATCGTGAATGGTTATTTTGAATAACGAGTTGTGTTTGTGCTGTTGGCATTGGATTGTGGGTGTGCAACATCGACAAACATTCTATTGTTGTAATGGTTCTTGTAACTTTTCCTCATAATTTTAATAATGTTGGATGGCCTCTTTTGGTCGTTATAGAAACAAAGAAAAAGAATAACGAATTATATTGCCATATGATCACTCACTAATATTAGTATTTCTTGTGTCATGGAATGGAAGAGACAATTTATTGGTAGGCCTTTAACATTTACTTTCCTTTAAAGTTCATATATTATTTCCCATTCGGTTCCCAAGCATAGTCAAGCAAACACTAATTGCAACTTTATTTGTATTATGATGCTAAAGATGAACCATTTATTTACGAGTCTTTTTTGCGGGGATACAAGATAGTTTTAACAAGGGACAGAGAAAAATATAGAAGTATGAAATGACACAAGAAAAAAAAGCTCACAAGAAAGTAAATCTGATGTTTCCATATCACCATATGTGTATAACTAAATATCACAAGTAAATCTGCTTCATGGCCCATTTCTAACAGGCCATATGCCCACACTGGTCCTAAAGCCTAATCCGGCAGTTCTCCTCTCTACAAACTGGGCCTAAACTCCTGAAAACTTGGCCCACACAACAACCCTAGGTCAAGGCCCCGCCCGTCCACCTCACTTCCCACCTCCGTCTCCGGCCGCCGCTTCGGACACCATCTCTCCCATCGCCGGCCGAACCCGATGGCGGCGGAAGCCATGGACGTCGAAGCCCCCGCTCGACCACCACCACCCACCACCACACGCTCCCCGCATGATCTCCTCGCGGAGACCCGCGCCTCCGTGGAGGAGGTGGCCGCCCGGATCCTCGCCTTCAAGAGGGACGGCACCCCAAACCCTAAGTCCGAGCTCCGGGAGCTCGTCGCCCAGATGTCCCTCCTCCTCATCACGCTACGCCAGGTCACGCATCTCTCTTCGCTGATTGAATCCTCGGTTTGTTAGATCTGCTGCGTGTGGTCAGTTTCTCACTTGGTGGGTTTGATTTTGCGCAGGCGAATAGGGAGATTCTGATGGAGGAGGACAGGGTGAAGGCGGAGACGGAGGCGGCGAAGGCGCCCGTGGACTCCACCACGCTGCAGCTGCACAACCTGCTGTACGAGAAGAATCACTACGTGAAGGCCATCAGGGCGTGCCTCGACTTCCAGACTAAGTACCCGGGGATAGAGCTCGTGCCGGAGGAGGAGTTTTACCGCGCCGCGCCGGCGGACATCCGTGACAAGACGCTTGCCGCTGACGCGTCCCACGACCTCATGCTCAAGCGCCTCAACTTCGAGCTTGTCCAGGTTGTGTACCGTTATTAGTCCCTTCCCAAATGGGAATTTTACTTGTCATGGGATAGATTACTGTGCTTCGTTCAATTGCCTGTCTAAATTAGTCGAGCGTCATAGAGAGGCTGTACAGGTTTGCATAGAGCATGCAGATTAGGGACGACGCGAAGTTNGGGGGGGGGGGGTTGTTGTGAAGAATTAGGGAAACAATTTAAAGAAAGAGCCATATTGTAGCTGACTGATTGTAAATTTTACATAAATATATTTAACTTGCAAGTAGAATTGGTTCCAAATGATCAAATGTATATTTAGAAAATGTTTGATAAATTCCTCTTTGTTTTACTACTTTGTTGTTCTGGACCACTGTTTAGGTATGTTGATGTCAGTCACTGAAATATGATGATTCTTTGAATGACTGGTGATTGGCATCTGTAGGATAGCGTGGGATCTGATTCAAGGCCTGTATGTAGATTCTTCATCCTGCTAAATTTGTTTACCACCTCTAGTAGTCTAAATACGTATTGCTCGCTAGGACTTCTGATACCTAAATGTGTTGTGCTAGTAGTTTTAATATGTATTGTGCGAGTCAATTCTGATGCCTAAAATAACTTTGAAATTTTAAACAGCGGAAAGAGCTGTGCAAGCTACATGAGAAATTGGAGCAGCGGAAGAGCAGTTTGCAGGACACAATTGCAAATCAGAAAAGGTTCCTTTCGAGCCTCCCATCACATTTAAAATCACTGAAGAAAGCATCATTGCCAGTGCAGCAACAGCTGGGGATGCAGCATACCAAGAAACTAAAGCAGCACCATGCAGCTGAATTACTTCCAACTCCTCTCTATATAATTTACACGCAGCTATTAGGACAGAAAGAAGCATTTGGAGAGAATATTGAAGTGGAGATTATTGGAAGTACAAAGGATGCTCAAACATTTGCAAAACAGCAAGCCAAGCAGGAAAATGGTTGGTTCATATCTCGTTGAATATATTTTATCTGATTTCCTATCACAGAAGTAGCAATATACAATTAACAAGACTTACTATCTTTTCTCCTTGTGTACCATATGATATGTGAATAATCTGTTTGAATTTACTATCTTAGAAAAGAAATGCAGTGTACCTAATTATTAAATGACCAGATAAAATTTCCTAGTAAATACTTGTTTCTATCATAAACAATGTGTGCTCATATATATAGCAGCATAGAAGCCTCGATATTTTTATGGAAGCTGTATTACCTGTTCATTAAAAATTGGAGCGGTATACAAATAATTCTTGCTTCCTCATTATTTGTACAATGGTTAAAATCAGATTGCTACTGGTTTTGTTCCATTTACAAGTGTTATCTGTAGAAGTGGTAAATTAGAAGATATTCCTGATAAAGTGCTTATCTTATGTATCCACAGCGGGCACTTTGTCAAATGGTGATAATAGAATGGATGATGATGCAATTGATGATGAAGAAGATGCTCAGAGAAGAAGGTCAAGGTCAAGAAAAAATCTTGCAAAGGAAGCTAGTAATTCAGTAGGGGCGTATCAACTTCATCCGCTTAAAGTTATTCTCCATGTATTCGACACCGAAGATTCTGGAGCGAAGCGTCGTAAGCTGATGGTCCTGAGATTCGACTACTTGGCAAAGTTAAACATTGTGTGTGTTGGAATTGAAGATTCAAAGGGGCTGGACCATGATATCCTATGCAACTTATTTCCAGATGACACGGGTTTAGAGATGCCTCATCAGGTTGGAATCTGCTGATTTTTTACTGCTATACATATCATTCCTTCCTTGTATATGTGGCATAGGCAGTAGCGAGCTATTGTGGCTTTATTTCATGTTGGCAACCAAATGTTTTGTTATTGCAAGTTTAGCTTCTTTGTAATTCTCCGTAATATTATCTTTAAGGAGAACTTTATCAATTTCATGCAGATGGCTAAACTTTACGCTGGGGAGGTTCCAAACTTTAGTGAAAAGGATTCACGGCCATACAAGTGGGCACAACATTTAGCTGGTATAGATTTTTTGCCAGAAGTGCCTCTATCTGTTGGGGATGATTCTAACAGAGCATCGAGAAGTGCAGACTTGTCATCTGGGCTTGCTTTATACCGTCAGCAGAATCGTGCACAGACTATTTTGCAGAGAATCCGCTCGCGGAAGGTTGCACAAATGGCTCTTACGTGAGTCACCGCTTCACAATCTTGTAGTTTGGGATGTAGCAAAATTTGGATGGTAGATCCTTATAGATGGAGGACAATGTACTTTGGCTGATGAGCCTTTTCTTTATTGCACATGTCATCCTGTGATGTGCTACATTAGTTAATGAAAGATATTTGATGAACAAAGTTGTGAATATCTTGTGTCCTTTTTTGTTTATGACCACTATGCATTTCCTTTGTGACTAGTAGCATCGTCTCCTTTTTTACTTATTATGATCTCTAATTTGTTTTTGAGTTACTTGATTACAGGTGGCAGCTTGATTATTTAACTAAGCTGAAGTGGCCTCAAATTAAAAACGAGAATGCACCATGGGCATCACGCCCCCCATTGTGTAGTCTGCATAGCTGGTCATTTACAGGAATTTTTCCTGAGCCTGCACCTCGTTCTCCTTTGATGATTGTTGGGGCAGCAGGAAGTGTTGATAGTGATATGGAGAGAAGATCCGTTACACATTGGGAAGACACTGAGAGCACCAGGGAGGACGGGGAGGTTCTAGCCATGGTTCCTGCTGAAAGCACGCCAAACGCTTTGAAAATGTCACAATCTGAAGTGTCACCAGAGGTTCGAAATCATTCTAGAGGCTTATCCCTGATATCAAAGAGCACCACACCATCAAAACTAAGCATATCACACAGTTTTGGTAGAAATGAGGACGATCTTGATCTGTTGATGTATAGTGACAGTGAGTTGGAGGAACAGACATTTGCTGACCAAGAAGTTGAAAAAGTCAGCCTTGGTACAGACAAATCCTGGGAGGACTATGCTTCCAGGGAGTTCACCATGGTCTTGAGTAAAACTTTGAAGAATGGTCCAAAAGTTATGCTGGAAGCCAAGGTAAATTCTGAGTTACCCTTTTATTCATGTGCCTTCCTTTAAGTATCTCCATGTGCAATACTTTCTTACTGGATCTTTAATTGCAGATTACGATTAGCATGGAATATCCTGTTAGGCCACCATTTTTTAGATTGCAATTGCTTTCGGGAAAGACAGAAGCTTTAAAATGGCACAATGACCTTAGAGCAATGGAAGCTGAGGTTTGTACTGCTTACTGCTCTAACTTTGATGTAGGAGTATTTCTTAGCGAAGCTTCTGCTTATGCTGGTTATTCTTATGTTACAGGTGAATCTTCACATCCTTCAGGTTGTACCTTTGTCATATGAGGACTACATACTTACTCACCAAATTCTTTGCCTGGCTATGTTATTCGATATGCATTTTGATGAGGATCATGGTAAAAGAAAGGTTACTTCGGTGATTGATGTGGGGCTATGCAAACCAGTTAGTGGAACCATGCTTACGAGATCAGTCAGGGGAAGAGACCGCAGGCAGACTATTTATTGGCGCGGTGCTGATTGTTCTTCTAGTTGTTTATAGAGTACTGAATCAAGCATCTCTTCTGTCATGCGAGGAAATTGGATGGTGACACTATCTTCCGTTCCTTCCTGCCAAAAGTGGCCTAACATGGTTATTCCTACTGGCCTGACAACAGTAGAATAGTAGATGACAAGCTTTCCCTTTTTTGGTTGGCTGGAGAGATGCTTCCCTGTTGTCGATGAATGATGAGAATGAGATTATCTAACTACCCCGAGTCCACGGCTGTAGCCAATGCATGATATCCCTTTTTTCACAGTCATTATCAGAATTTGATATGCAACCACACAACATTCTGAACCTATTGTATCATGTATTACACTTAAGTTTACCTATTACTTATTCAGCTCCAGCCCTTCTTGTAAGCTAAAAAGTAGCTTGTGCAACAAGCATAACTTGCGTGCTTGGATGGTCAGACATGGCATGTAACTGTAGCCTGGATTTTCGTCATTTGCGTGATGTCTGCGAGGTATATGTATTGCTCATCTTGACCTTGAACATTGACTGATGTTATTAACTATGGTATCTTGGAAACACTGGCAACGTACTGAATTTATCGTGTTATTGCGTTTAATCCATGAATTTACATTGACATAGATGTGCACTGTTAATAGTTCTGTGGAAAATGTTGCATCCCACGGCACAAGCCTGTTACTCGTTTACTACATCTTATTGCATGATTATGTCTATGCCATGAATTTACATGTTATTGATGTGGACTGTCATGAGTTCTGAAGAATGCTGCATTCCATTACACAAGCTCTAGTAACTTCTTCCATCCCATAAAAAACCAATCATCCTAGCTAGGTGGTTTGTGTTCACTACATGTGTTGGCGCTGACGCCAATGCCGATGCTGACGACTGACGAGCTATCTGAGCGGCTCGAGCGACGCGGCGCCGAGCCTGGTGGCGTTCACGTAGTCCTGCGGCGCGTGCGGCGGCAGCCCAGGCAGCAGCAGGCCGGCGGCCCTGGCGAGCCTCATCAGCCACCCCTCGCCGTACTCCGGCCCGAAGGCGTAGCCGATGACGAAGCTCCGGGCGAGCTCCCACGCCGCGTTCGCGTACTTGGGCACCACCGTCAGCAGCGAGAAGTAGTTCTTGTTCGGCTCCTCCTCCGTCACCTGATCCATTCACCACAGACACGAAAAAGCTTCGGTCAATCGACAGTTTTTTCAGTTGGAACATAATTGTGGGCCACATGCTTCATCTGCAATACATCAGCCAAAGTGGGTTCCAGCAAGCCCATGATGAGAATAGAAGCTTCTCACTTTTTTTTGCCATGAAATTCTTTCTTGCAAGCCATGCTTTGCTTACCTTGAAAGCCTGACCGTGTTACATTGTCATTGGACCCATTTCCAAGCTCTTTTATGATTACATGCCAAGAAACAATCCAACCCAACCCAATCTGTCCAGTGGGCCCTACCCAACTGTAGACACTGACACTGACCTGGCCTTTGTAGAAGCTGTCGAAGTAGAGACACGTCCCGAAATGCTTGAACAGCAAGGCCGTGTCATCGTACGGCACCCTCGGCACGATGTCGTTGCAGTAAACGAACCGGAAATACCGGCTCTCCGGTTCGGCCAAGTACTGGTCCATGAACCGGCAGAGCCCCTCGTCGCCGACCCGCGGCTGCCCGAACGTGTACACGCCATGGAGCCGAGCCAGCATGTCGTCCTCCCCGTGCAGCGCCAGAACGGTCGGGAACAGCACGGCGAGCGCGCCGCCGAGGCTGTGGCCGGCGACGGCGAACCGGGCGGTCGGGTTCGCAGCCAGGAACGCCCTGAGCCGGTCGCGGATGGCGTAGTAGGCGAACGGCTTGGTTTTGTTGTTGGTGGTGGTGGGCTGGTTGGGCCAGCCGTTTTTTTGGAGGCCCAGGGCCTTCATGAAGCCGCCGTGGACCTTGCCGACGCCGGGGATCTCGTACCACGAGAAGTCCACGTCGGCGCACCACTGCTCCGTGTCGAACGGCTTCGTGCCGCAGAACGCTACCACGGCGAGGCTCGCGTCCGTCGCCTTGTCCGACGCCAAGAACGCTTGCGTCGTGTAGTCCTCCTGGAATTCTGCACAAACAAAGGAACACATATTACGTTACTCTCTTGTCTAACAATATAAAATATAAATTTTTTAGGTTGAACGTGACACATCCTATTTCAGTGAATTTGGACATAACTCTGTCTAGGTTCGTTGTCATCCTATCTATGGGCGGGCCTACTATTGTGACATGGGTATTCAAGTGAATACCCAAAATTTTTGAAAAACAAATGAATATATATATTATACAATGCATATATGTATGAAAATTCAAAAAATTAAGCTGCATTCGATCCAAAATATCGTATTCAACGCATAATACATATGATATATATTCTAAAATTAGTAATGTGTGATATTATACGTGCTAAATATAAACTTATCGCTGCCAAAAAAAGTCATATGCTTTTTCATTCATATTTTGAATACCCAAGATTAAAATCCTGGGCCCGCCCCTGATCCTATCTCAGATAATTATATTTTTTGACGGATGGAGTAGTTATAAAAGTGAAATGCAAATAAGAGTGTGCACGAATTGATTTTTTTTTTTTACCATTCCAGCAGTTGTAGAAGTCGACGAAATTCATCTGTAGAAGAAATGAATTTGTGAGGAGAGGTTACATATGTGCTGGCAAATTGAAGATTTGGAATTTTAGAGAATTGAAATGATTTTTTCTGACCTGCCAGTGTTTCTGAACAACAGTTTTTACGACGAGTTCGTTCTCGTAGGCTAGTTTGGCAGCCATGATCGAAAGAGCAGCGTGATAGTTTCTGTCATCTGGCTTGATCTTTTTGTCAAGTTCGATTCTTGTGTCAAGCAATCCAATGCATGATCGGTAATTGATGGATGATCTGTCTGGCACCTTCACCTTTCCTGCAGAGATAGCAATTTATCATGTTTTTATTTCTTCGCTTATATTATTATTGTATCGTGCACTGGTGGCTCGACGAACAGGGGACAAAAACAACATAAATTGAGTATACCATGAGACAGTGTTAAGGTTTCGAAATAGAAAAGGAATTACTGCGTCACCCCAGTTTTGACATTTCTTCTTATCATACGCAACTGGATATATGATAATGCATATATTAAGACCACCAAAACTAATGGACGGTCGCCCTCCTTAGGAAGCAAATGATGACATTCAACTTTAGTTTCTTGAAGCATTAGCCATGGCGAAAAATTTTTACTTCTAGTATGATATTATTGCACTTGAATTTTTTCATGTCTAATTAGAGAAGCGCAATTAAGAAAATCTGAAATATGGAGCATGGTAAATTTGCTTAATTAGGGAAAAGTACCCTGAAATACGGAGACTCTTCCTTGCTTTCAAACGTTGAACACTAGCCTGGAATGGAATGAAATCTTCATGTTTCAAATGTATAATGAAATGTTATACATAGTAGTCTGGAGTGCAATGAACATTTCGATTTGTTATACATTAGCCTGGAGTGGAATGAACATTTCTTGCTTTCAAATGTATTGTCTTGTGATGCAGAGCAAATCGAAAGGATCAAACCACGTACAGCAGTAGTAGATGAAAGCGAAAGGATCATAAATGCAAATCCACGAGACCATGATAAAATGAAACTCTTAATAACCCAATCATGTCACTGACAGCTGTATTTGTACTAGGTGAAACACGTACATATGCCAAATAGGCAAATAATCATCATCCCAGTCCGTTCCACATGTTGATGATGCATAATTGAACATGGCAATCAATTGCAGAAGATAAACATGCAAGCACAAGTGCAGAATCTGTACTACTACTAACCTTGGAGAGCGTTGGCGATGAGCATGCAGACGCCGCCGCCATTCTCGTTGAGGAGGTTCATCCAGTACTCGGCGGCGCGGCCGAGCAGCGCCACCGGCTTCTTCGTCCAGAGCAGCAGCATCTGCGCCACCAGCGACACGAACAGCGCCCACCGCCGCCGCCGCTCGGCGATCACCGTGCCGGCCGGGCAGTCCACCGCCGCGTTCTCCGCCACCTCGCAAGACCACAGAAGGTGGAACAGCTCGCCGATTCCCCCCTTGTCCGGCCGAAGCACCATGAAGTCGGTGCAGAATCTGCCCCCGCCGCCGTCTTCTTCTCCGACTCCGGCCATGGTAGCGTGCGTGCGACCAACGGCAAGAAAATTCACCACGAGGAGGTTTGATGGTGTTCGCTTCGACACAGCTTGTTGCTCTTCCCGTACGTCGAAGCACAGCGATGTTTATATAGAAGTGCTCGTGCAATTAGGTGGCTGGAATGTGTGCAATTTGCAGCTGACGACCTAGCCGTGTCAACTCTGCCAAGTGTATGAGATTAGATCATTAGATGAAGTTTGATTAACCTGTTCAAAGTGATCAATTCGAATCAACTAATATAAAACCAGGTGTATCTCCACGCGATTACACACACAAAAAATATTTTCCGGCCGAGTCAATCACTCGTTTTTGCGTTTATTTTGTAGGATGCAATCGAAATCCTGGGGCATTTTCACAATTTCATAACAGTTTGGTTGTTATTCTTGTCCCGTGCGTGCATGGTATGCGAATTTTAACAAGTTTCTCTTTTGTTGTTTTTACAAGAGGGGCAGCCAGTCACAGAGCTGCGTAATTCTACTGATCTCTAGCAAGCTAGTGCCTGTCACGCGTGCTAAGATAGCGACCTAGCCAACAGTTCTTCATTACTTACATATTTTTCTGACCGTTGAAAATGTGATTCCTTTGTCATAACTCATAACCATGCTATTGATTAGCAGTGTTCAGCTGGCAGCGAACAAAATTCGTGTACAGTTTATCAGTAGACAACACAGGTACGATCGATCGAGATGGTAATGTCAGCATTTGGTTATAAACTACAGTAACGAGAAGCTGAAATAATAATTCAGAGGAAGCAACTAAGAGAGTGACAAGTGACATGGCAAGCTCATCCTTGGAAGCTATCACCATATCCATAACAAGCTAGCCAGTTGCTCCTGCTCGATTATTGCTTGATGCTTTCTTTCCCCCACCATCTCGGTCAGAAACTAGCTATGCAATATGCATGTTACGTGAGACTCACGATGCAATATTCATGGCTTCACCTTCCCATTTCCATTACCCTCTTGGCGTAAGATTCCTGGGCTCCTGAAGCGTCTGGTGGCGGAAAGCAATTGAATTACCGCCTGCAAATTTGGTGGAAACGCGGCGTGATTCTCTGAAGAATTAATTTGGGCTTAATTACCTACTGATTTAATTTACTGAAAACGTGATATGAAGTTATATTCATCTGTTTTTTTTTGAGGGGATATATTCATCTGTTAATTACAACGCTACTACTGTTTGATACAGTGGATCGAAGGAAATGATGGTGGAACAGGACCACGCGTGCATATATAATCGCATATTCAGATTAAAGTGGATGGATATATGGACCATTTTGGATCTTGCTCTCCACTGAAAAAAGCATCAGCGATCATTAGTAAATGGCAGATAACAACATGCACAGCTCCGAAAATAGACCAGCAATTTATTAGCAACAAGTATTGGTCTTCCTCGACGTCGCTTACAAGAGAACGACGTAAAGCGTCGATTACAAGAAGAATACACCTTGTTCACAACTCAACTCTTACTAGCAGTAGGTTTGCAGAATCCTAAGCACGCAAAGCGGCAGCTCAGAGAAAACCTCCATTCTTCAGACGACATCTGGCCATCAATTATAGAAATCTTAAACGCTGTACAAGAATCTTAATTATGCTAATGGTGGTGTTGGTGTTCACTGCCAGCGAAAGAATTTTTGTGAAATTTCTCTTTCCGATATTCGTAGTATGTCAAGTCAATACTCTACTCCTCTGGTCTGTATCAGACCTGCTTGTCCAGTTTTTCTCTGCAACCATCAGCATCAAGAACCTAATTTGGTACGACATTTGTATACGAGAGGCTGCCGCGACGGAATCCTATCCAAACGTGTAAACGTTTCACTTATTTACTTATTTGTATAAAGAGAAACACTACGGTCCGACATCCCGTCCGAACGGACCGACCTGCGCCCCGCTGCCACACCTCCCCACGCCCGCGACCTGTGCCCCGCAGCCGCCGCCCTCACCGGGTTCCTCGATGTTGATGGCGACGACGGCTCGACGGAGACGATAGCGACGGCGAGCGGCTCGAGCCCGGGGACGTCCAGATTTGGGCCGCTGTCGCCGGATCTGGCCGCCCAAGCAGCAGCG